>PVLA01005858.1:0-136515 GCA_004027455.1 Hydrochoerus hydrochaeris
CAGTGCTGTGCTCCCTATGGTTTTAGATGACTGTCTGGGGACACAGATCAACCGCTATAGTCTCACATAGACTAGATTCTTAGCCCTCGAAATCCTAATTTAGCCAGGTATGATGGTGCACGCCTGTAATCTCAGCACTCAGGAGGCTGAGGCAGGAGGATCATTGTGACTTTGAGACCAACCTGGGCCACAAAGCGAGCTCAAAACCAGCCTGAGCTTCTAGCAAGACCCTGTCTCAAAAAGACAAATAAATAAATTAAAAATAATAAAAGGACAAAAAGAAAGAAATCCTAATTTATCACTCCCACCCTCAAGCCCTGGCAACTATTTACTCTTTTCTGTTTCTGCAGTTCTGTTTTTTTTTCCCTCGTGTCCTACAGTCGGAAGTGTGCAGTGCATAGACAGCCTTTGCGGTGACTGATATGCATTAAACTCCCTCCCTGTCCTTCAAGGCTTGAGAGCTCATTTCTTCCTTGGTGTTGTGTAACTTTCCTTTGTCTGAACGGACTTCAGCTTGTTCATTCATCTGCTGCAGGACATCTTGATTATTTCCAAGTTTGGGCTTGGAAGCTCGAACTAGGAATAAAGCTTTCTTAAACTCTGCGTGTAGGTTTTCAGGTGTACGGGCTTTCAGTTCGTGTGGGTGGGCACTGAGGGGTGCAGTGCCAAGTCAAAGAGGTAAGTCTGAGCAGCTTGATGAGAAACTGCCGCCCCGCCTTCTGAGACGGCTTGCTGCTCCACACCCCCAGCGGCAGGCAGCGGGTGCTCCTGACCTCCTTCCTCAGGAGCACGTGGTGCTGTCGGTATTTGGGATTTGTGTCCTTTAATTAACAGGTGAGTGGTGGGAAGTCATCATTGTCCTAATTTGCAGCTCCTCCATGATATTCGAGATAGGGCACCATTTCTTCAGCTTTCTCTACAATTTCTTCGGTAAGGTTGTCTCTTTAGGCTCTCTGTCCACTTTTTTATCAGGTTGTTTTTTTTAATTCGATGCTTTAGGACTTCCACATATCTTTTAGATCACAGAATTTTTGCAGCTGCACCTCTTGGAAACATTTTCTCCCTGTTTTCTCATGATCTTGATGTTATCTTTCAGAACGGATGTTTTAATTTTAAAGAAGTTCAGAGGATCAATTATTTCTTCCATGGATTGTGCTTTTTCTGTTTATCTAAAAGAAAATCACCACACTCACAGTCACCTAAGCTTTTTCCTTAAATTGTCATCTGGAATATGACAAGTTTACATTCAACATTTAGGAATATGATGTATTTTTGAATTAATGTTTATGATTCACATTTTTTTACATATGGATGTCTAGTTGTTCTAGGATTATTTGCTGAGAAGAATACCTTTGCTCTGTTATATTATCTCTGTTTCTTTGTCAAAGATCAGTTGGCTACATTTGTATAAACCTCCTTCTAGGTACCTTCATGCCTTCATCTATCTGTGTTTTTGCTGTTACCACACTGCTTTGATTATGGTAGCTTTGTATTTAGTCTTGAACTCAGTACTCAGTACAACCCTGTTACTTTATTTGTCTTTAACATTATGTTGGCTACTTTGGGTCTTTTACTTCTCCAAACAATCTTCAGAATGCATATGTTGAAAACCACAAAATAACTTATTTGGACTTTTATTGGGATTTCACTGAATCTATATATACACTAGAGAGACTTGATATCTTGACATTAAGTCTTTCTATACATAAACATAATGTGTATCATCATTTATTTAGTTTTTCTCTAATATTGTTCTATGAAATTTTAATAGAATTCACCATATAGGTCTTGTACACAGTTTGATAGATTTGTACCTGCGTATTTCAATGGGGGACAGTAGTGTAAATGGTAACATGTTTTTCATTTTGAACTTTTCTTGTTTATTGTTAGCATATATAAAATCAACTGACTTACCTGTGCTGCCCTTGTATCCTGTAACTTTGCTATAATTGCTTATTAATTCCAGGAGATTTTTTGTTGTTGTTGTTGAACATTTCTGATTTTCTAAACACATATTCATGTCATCTGCAAACAAGATGACATCTTCCTTCCTAATGCATATATCTTCTGTTCACTTTTCTTGTCATATTGCATTACTAGGGCTTTAGTACAATGTTGAAAACAGTGTTGAGAGCAAATATCCTGTTACTGATTGATCGTAGGGAGAAAGCTTTTAGTTTCTTACCATTAAGCATGATGTTAGCTGTTTGTGAAGACAGTCTTATTAAGTTAAGGAAGTTGTTCCTCTTTGTATCATAAATGGGTGTTGAATCTTGTTGATTTTTTTCATGTCTGTTTGTATGATGATATAATTTTCCTTCTATGATGGATAATATCAATTGTTCTCTGAAAGTTGAATAAGCCTTTTATAAATGGGATAAATCCTATTTGGTCATATCATATGCTTCTTTTTATACATCTCATGAGTACATTTACTGATTTTTTTTGAGGATTCCTACTCTAATATCCAGAAGGGATTGTAGACAATTGGAATAATTTCTTCCTTGAATGTTTGGTAGAATTCCCCATTGAACCACCTGTGCCTGGTGCTTTCTGTTTTAGAAACTTATTAATCATTGACTAAATTTATTTAATAGTTACAGGCTTGTTAGTTGTGTTCAAAACTATTTACCTAAGATTTATCTTTTGGCAAGCAGCTTAATACTAACATTCAGTGCCTTGTCTACACCAGATATTGCACTAGCACCTAAGAGATCATATTCACACACCGTGTGTGTGACTTAATTTTCATTATAGCCACGTAAAATGTTATTATTCATGTTCTGTAAATGAAACTAGACCAGAAAGAGCTAAATAATTAGCAACAAGTCAGAACTTGTAAGGAGACACAGAACTAGTATTGTATTGCTAAGGCATAGAAACAATGCTGCATAGTTTAATTCCCTAATTAAAAGACTTTGTTTTACAAACAAGATCATGTTTTCACTCTATGACTATATGGCTGATAACTCCTTTACCCAGCAAATACGCACAGGTGTGATTAGTGTACTAATGGTGCTGGGACATGAACTTTCTGAAAGGCTGCAGTGCAGACCTTTGAATAGTGGTTCTAAGGAAGAGAAAATGTGTTAGAGATCTAATTAGCTAACTTTCAAGAGCTTTTACCTATTTTACCACATTTTGAACTTTTATAGTGTTTCACCTTAGTAGTACCTCCACCAAAGGATTCTCATACGATTAAATAAATGAATCCATTTAACAATGAGCACAATTTCTTACACAGAGTCAATTTCTAACAAATGTTAATTAAATATAGTCATTCAGAATAAGCAAAATCCCTACTTAGCTGCCATAGCATTAAAAAATAATTGTACAAAGAATAATTGAGCTGTGCAACTAGTATTTTTCTCAAACTATGTCAAACTGCAAAATATTTTGATAGGATTAATTAAAACACAAATTTCACTCATGTCTACCTAAGTGCAGCACTACATTCCCTACATTTTAACTTTTATATCATTTTCTATACTTTTAACTACTCTAATGGAAATAAACTTCACACAATTCTACTTTAAACTTGAAATTACATGCATTACTGTTAATTATTACTAGTAATACTAATACTAACAATTTGAATTTAACAGAAGCTCTCTGACCTGAAAATTATAAATATTTTACTATATTTTACACAAATTTTATTATTTTTATCTTATTCAAATGGAAATCTTTTGGGACAAGATTGCCCAAATAAATTGCCAATAGCTAACACACTAAATATGTTTTAGAAGGCGGTTTACAGAAATATTATTTATGTTGTAATAATTTAAGAAAATATGTTTATTCATGTTTTTCATGGATCCATTTCTAACATTTGCCCTTCATTATATCTTTAAATAAACAACAGTGCTTCCAAGTAAATAATTTAAAAATAAAAATACGTGTTGGCACAAGTAATATATTGAGACTGATTGCTTTAGAAAAGATATTATCATTTTATAAAGAAAAATACATATATTCTCAAATGTGCTTAAAAGTCATAAAAGTCTGATCTACACATAAATTTTCAGGAGCACACTTAATGTCTTCAGTGACAAATCAGCAAATACACATTCTAATAACACTAGTTAGCTCTTACTAAGCAATATATGCTAAGGACTGGTCAAACCATTTTATACTCTCTTATTAAGCCATTCAATGACCTAATGGGTTCATATTCTTACTACTTTTAAAAAGTAGTAATAGGAAGCAGCAATAAAAGTTTCTTTCTTGTACTTTATAGTCTAAAGAGAATATGATATGAATACATGAAAAGCAAAATAATGTGGCTATGAAATAAGAAGGTATGAGGTACTACAAACTAGTGCCTTATTAAATACCAATTAAATTCTGCCCGAAGTCTAGCCCTGTTCAGTGCAGACAGGGAGAGGGAGACGGACATCTTCAACCCGAGCCGGTGGAAGTGTTGTCAGTCTGACTGTATTCCCCAAAACAGGGCTTGTACAAGGTGGATTTCTGATTCTCATGAGCTGGCACCCCCTAGAAATGTCACAACCTAAGGGGAGTAAAGAAACCCGAACACCATCAAGCACCACCACCTGGATTTTCCCCTCGCTAATGTCCACACTGTGGGTATGTGGTTCCCCGAACCCAGCCTTGACTGACTGGCTTCATTTAATAGGCAAAAGTTTCCATATTGGAATGGCCTGGGATTTGAATGAAAACCTCTAATATTAAAAATGCTTATCGTTTTTCATACACAACTAAAACATAATACTTAAACATCAGATTCTAATACTTAGTTCAAGTGAATTTTAAAATCGCATACTTAGAAAAGCTATTTCTGGTTTCTAGGCAATTCTTGGGTGATGCATAATACATGTAGACAGGGAAAGAAAAAGCTGGATAATCCTCCAAATTATCACCACACATCTCTCCGAGTAAATGAGAAGATTATTGTACTTTGTGTATTCTTTCTAAACAGAAATTCATAAAATGTTTAACAGAGAAAATGATCCTTTGGGGTCCATTATTAATAAATGCTATAGATCAAAGATCATCTGATGAAATTTTGACTAGAATGTAGAAGGAGGCTTAAAATAATGAATAGAAAGACAAATTTTGTATCATAAGTACTGTGGAGAACCAGTTACATGAATATTTCATTTACTAATGTATTTTCAATTTTTATTTTTCTGTTTGCAAAATTAACATATACTTAAAAGGGAGAGTTTAGGAATACGGAGAGGAGAGAAAGCAGCAGAAAAATGGGTAAAAAGTAAGGAATAATTCCAAAATTTTCATCTTCTATTGTGTTCTGATACCAATAGTTAAGGACTATTGGTATTGGAACACATCTCCTTTCAGTCTTTTATAGACGCCTATCTTTACCCAAGAGTATATCTATGTATAATTTGTTAATCATTCCTTTGTCTTCTGTATCTTACTACAGATATTTCCTCAAAATAATGCAAACTAGCCAGGGTTGGTGGTGCAATCATAGGACTTGGGAGGTTGAGGCAAGAGAATTTCCTTGAATTCAAGACCAGCTTGGGCTACGTAAGTGAGTTTAAGGCCAGCCAACACTACATAATGAGACCCTGTCTCCAAAAAACTAAAAGAAAAAATGCAAACTCTTTCTCAACATTATTTCTAATAATTGCATAATGGTTGACAACATTTAAAATGTTTCTCCTATTCTGGATAAAGCTGTTTTTCTTTTGGGAGCCTTGCTATTTTAAATAGTTCTAGAGCTAATAACTTTTGGCATAAATCTTCATTTGCATTTCTGATTATTTCCTTCAGCTAGATAGAAAAAGAAATAAGAGGTCAAAAAGGCTGACCATTTTTAAGTCATTTGATTACAAAACCCAAATGATTTTATAGACGTACACTTTTGGGAAGACTATGAGTATCTGTCCCCCTAAATGCTCAAGATAAAGATTACAAGCTTCTCGTTTTAATTAATTTTAGATTTTCTACATATCATCACATGCTGTCACGAAGACTTTCAAAAGTCACAGTTGACCCTTGTTTTGAGTTGGTAACAGTCCTACAAATGTAAATGCTATTTCGTACCAGGAAATGATAACAACAATAAAAATCCCCACACAGGACAGGGGCAAGCAGATTTGAAATGTTTTTCTCAAATATAGCCTTGAGGAGCCCTGAAAGGTGCACTGTCTTACCTGCGTCTTTCCTCCCAAGCTTGACCACTTTCATACTTTAGCCTGGGTGCGGCAACTTTTTCCTTTAAATCACAGTGTTACATGAATCTATTGTGGAATATTTGCAAACTGAAGAATACTTGAGGGAAGGGGAAAAAAACTCATCCACCAAAGCTGATGATGGCCTCTTTGGCTGCCTTTTCGTGTTCTGCTACACGAAGCGTCTGTCAGCAGTCTGTGCCTGCGGTATATACTGATGACACTCATCGCGGGGACCTGGTGCATCTCCCTGATGCATCTGAATTCTCCTGACCTCCCTCCCTCTCCCCCTCTTCCCTGCTGCCTCCCTCTCTGGGTCCCCTTCCCATTCTCCACATACCCATCTCCCTGTCTCCTGAGCAAAACAGAAGACAGGCAATAATACAACCAATCGTTTCTTGGCATATATTTGTTCTTTTATTTTTCTAACTATTTTATTACATTTTATAGTCTACATCTTTCCCTTGACCTAAAAGATGCACTTTCCATGCTTTTGAAATGTTTCATAATTACTCATCTAATAGATCAATAATTTCACTGCCATATATCACACATCAGCATTTATATAACTCAATATGGTACATTTAATTATTTCCAAATATTATAATATTTACTTTATAAGTAAAGCTGTATCTCAGTGTATAAAATGCTTTCCATGCTTTATTTCCTCAGTATAGATTTCCCAAAGCAGGGGCAGTAAGCCAAAAGACATTTAAGTTTTAAGCTTCTTGGTATTTTCAAGCAGTCTAATTTTTTCCATGTGAAATAGACTCTTTGTCTCTAATCTATGGAGGGAGAATCTTAGAAATAAAGATAAATATGCCGTCTATATGGAGCCAAGTACATCAGTGGACAGAATGAGAAAGAAATGTCTACACAGGCTTTTGGCATCAGGTGGACACTGGGGTGTCTTCATGTGTCTGAAATCAGACTGTTAGGACAGGAGACCAGCTGAGGTCACACAGTCAGTCTGGGGGCAAAGTGTAGGGCAGCTGTCTGTTCTGTGAGAACAAGATTGTTGCGAGATTACTTTAACCACAAAGCAAAAGAAGAAACATTAATTAGAACCACACTTCATGAAATATGCCAAAGGAGCTATCTATGTGAGCTCTTTGTGAGCAGGAGAAAATACCCTTATACTTCATAAGGAAGCTGTACACAAACGCACGCAGTTCACCCTAGATGCTCAGAGAAGTTACCAGTCCTCAAGGGTAGGCGAGGACCTACCCTTAAAACTGAGCAAATAACATGGATGAACAACGTCTAAAATAACAAAGTAATAAGCAAGAAGAAATAGTTCACCCTATTACAAATCAATAAAATACACAGGAAGTCAGCAGCAGGTATTTCTCATCTGTCAAACTGGCAAACACATAAAACAACCTTCCACCCACGATTGCTGGCAGTGTGAACTCAGAGACCTTTATGAACGGCGGTTCCTCAGTGTGTGTGGGACCCTGACACCCTCTCAGCTCTGATCAAGTACTTCTACTTCATATAACTTAAGTAGGGAAATAATGAAAGATTGGCAAAAACAATGCAGCTGGTTGCTCGTGATGACATTGTTTATGAAAATGAAAAAGTACACATAATTTAGATGATGGAGTATTACTAGCGATTCCAATATGTTGAATGAGTTATGAATGCCATAGGAAAATTTCTACAAAGCCATTTAATTGAGACATTTCAGTAACCATACTATATACATAACTAGCTATTTATCTATCCAAAAATCATTAACAGTTATTATCTCGAAATTATTTGATGATTTTAAACATTTTTCTTAATAATTAGGAAAATTTGATTCATCAATTGAGAGCTACAAAAAGCCATACAGAAGTCTTAATACAATTTGCTAGGAAATGTTTGTTAGATATTTATTTATTCTAGGATTATTAAAGTAATGTTCAATAATAAAAGGTCAGAGATCTTTATTGTTTTCGGAGGTAGTAATAGGAAGGCAGGAGGAGAATCCAGCCGCATTGAGCTTGTAAAAAGCATAAACAGTAAATCCTAATGGTCAGCCCTCTTCCCCGGCCACACTCACCTAACTTATCCCAGCCCCCCGCAAACCAGCATCCCCAAAAGGTAAAGGGTCCCCAGCACCAGCCTCATCCTTCTTCAGCGAGGGCTAGACAGTCCCGAACCTCCTGCAGGCCTGGAGTCAAGGTCCCTGAGAAAGCGTAGGGACATTGCCCCCAGGATCAAGATTAGATAACAAGTCAGCCAGTGGATGTCTCAGCAGAAACTTCATTAACTCTGTCCAGTCCACAAACACATCTCGTCATTTGCTAATTTCATTTCTCCTCTAAATTCGACGCATACCAACTCCTGGGTCCACTAGATGGAGAAAGACATTTCCTTCCTGGGTGCAGTCCCCCAGGAGTGGTGCCAGGAGCCCTCATCACTACTGAGGTCAGGAGCGGCCCCTCCTACTCTTGCTTCCCCCAGGCTGCAGGACAGGAAAGGTGGAGCCCTTTCCGACTTCAGACAGCACACAGGGACACTACTCAGAGTCCCCAGGTTCCCATGCCCCTCTGCAGCCAAGGCTTGCTTGGGGTCAAGTGACTTCTGTCGTTCTGCAGAAACACACTGCCTCATCCTTAAATCTACCCAGACCTTAACCTTAACCGCCAAACAGAGCGGCTCCCCCTTTCCCCTCAACCCATCAGACAGGCCCAAGTCTCCAGCAGTGACCAACCAAAGTAGTGTTGCCCTTAAGCAGGCAAACTCGAGTGCAGGGCTGGGAGAGGGTGGAAATAAAGTTCTAGTTACTGAGGGAAGAAAGCATCTTAGAAAGTGAGAGTTAAAAAAAAAAAAGAAAAGAAAAGAAAAGAAAAACAAACTTTGAGGCTGGGGCCCAGTGGTAGAACTCTTGCCTTGCATGCACAAGGCCCTGAGTTCAATTCCCAGCACCACCACCAACCAAACAAACAAACAAACCAGGAAAAAAGACAGCGGGAGTTACTCACAGGCTCTAATCTAAAGTTAAGAATTTGAGTCGGTGCGATTGAGAGCTAACCCTCTGCCATATTGCTCAGGGTGGAAGCTCCTGGGACTCTTGAGAGCAAGCAGTTTCCGAGGACATGTGGCAGGGACAAAAGCCTGCCTGATGCTGTTTCCAAAAGGAAAGAGAAGCAAGAAAGTGGGAAAGAAAGAATAGAAAACTCAACACAGCTTGTGCAAAACAATGGCACCCTAAAGGAAACCGCACTGTTGTAACCTTCCGTCACCCCCTCCAGCGGTAGTTTATGGATCTTAAATTTGGATTTCAGGGTAAAACGCTAAGCATACAACATTCTTCCTCTCACACAAGAGAGGGGCACAGCAGGTGTCTCCATCATGCTAATTCTGGGGCCTGGGATTTCCTGCGGCAGTCAGTCCCAGGGGAGGGGAGCAGTCGGAGGAGTTCAGGTTGCACTGTTCTCATTTCCTGCAAAGACAGATCTGGAGCCGAATGATGCACCAGCGTCTAAGTAAACAGCAAAGCCCCCATAGGCCCCTCACCACCACCACAAAGGCAAACCATGCAGTCATTCTGGAACAAAAGAGCAAACAGAAATAAAAATACACAAAAACACCAGCCTGCAATACATGCAAATTGTCTGTAGAAACCTGCAAATAAGTTTCAAAATGTGTTGCAAGGACATTTGGCATTACTACACAGGGTTTTCCTAACAGCTGCTGGCAACTGGATTTCCCTCAATTCCCCGCGTCCAATTTCACTATAATATGTGGTCTCCTGCCAACCCCAGTGGCCAAAGATTATCTTTCCATGAACTTATGGTACATGTGCAATAACCCAGAGTACTCGGGGCCAATGAACTGGAGCCATGCACTCCTCTCTAACAAGAGTGAATTATTATCACATATTTCCTGCTGATTAGATTATTTCTTATCGCTGTGCTTTATAGCTTTCTAGTTAGTCGTCACAATACAATTTGTTCACAAATAATAGTGTTTCTTATTATTGCTGTTTTATAGTTCCTACAGCAGTAAAATTTATTCTCAACTCTATTATTACAATATTCAACTACTAATGGAATTCTTGTTTTTATTTGATTGTGTTTTAAGGCCATAACAATAAAATTTACTTCCAAAAATATTACTGTGAGTTTTATGCTCTTTAAACCACTCGATAGCATGCCTACCAACACATGTGATTCTTTAAGTCTGCCAAAATATAAACATTGCTCTCGGAAAAGAGAAGGGGGCTGGGTTCTGATACGGTGAAGCTTGTGTTCTTTGATAGCTTAAGGAATACAATGAAAGAATCTTAGCGATAACTCATTGACAGGAGCATTGACTTCTAATTGGCAGAAGTATTTATTTTTCAAAAAGTCTCTCTTTATTTCCTGCCCAGAAGTAGACATTTCTACTACCTTCAGCCTCCAAAAATAATGTGCTCTAAGAATAACGCCCCTGGCTTCCCTCGACTCAAAGCTGCACGGCTGGTTGCCACATTAGCTGGAGAAAGGCTGCTATGAAACAGTCTGAGCAAGCTTCGGTGACTTAGGAACTGGGAGGTGCACAGCCAAGTCACCGGGCTGCTCCTCATTTGCCGTCACTGACCCTGGAAGCAAGGACATTACCATAAACCTCATTATGTACTGTTCACCTTTATGCCTGGATCACTGAATCAAAGGAACCAGAACATGAGTTATTATCCACCCAGTGCAGCGACATACTGGTAAGTTTCAAACAACAGGTCTATCAGACCAGCAGCAATTAAGGTCTAGTTAAGGGCTTGGTCTCAAGTGCAAGACTGATTTATGGTCACAAGGAGGAAGTGTGGCAGATCGGGTGGAGATACGGGCGGGTGAGTGCTCAAAGGATCGATTGCCTTAGGATTCGAGAAAGCACAATCTAGATTGGATCTCTGAGGCAGCACCAGGGACAGTTCTTGTTCTGACAGAGGTTCCAACAGGTTGTTTCTGTCCTCTAAAGCGATAAGTGAGTGGGTGGAGGGATGGACAGATGGATGGACGGGTGTGTGCAGCACGGATGGGTGGATAGAACTGTGTCTGTGCTCTTGTTAGGTGCCATGAATCCACTGGCTGGATCTAGCCGCACGCACACACAGGCGGATGTGCGGCTTGCGGAGACTGTCTGCCTCCCTTTACCCACTTGTGGCAGCGGCGCAGTGTTCAAGTCAGATGTTAGGATGTTACTTTACTAGAAAAACTGCTGCTCACCTCGGGGTTGAGGGGAATCTTCAGAATTTGACTCTAATTCAAGCCAAGACTAACTACCACCTGGGCACCCCAAATGAGCTAGCACAGAAGTGGTGGAAGTGCTGATCACTGTACCCATTGATGATGACGCCTCTACAAGGAGTCTTGAGGTTGCAGGGTGAGCTGAGGTCCTTCCCTCCCTCTCACCCGATTCTCCTCTTTTCACAGCTTTCAGACTTGGGTCACGAAGGAAGGTTCTTCTTGTGTTCTCATTCTTCCTCTGCCTTTTCTCTTTCTCAAGAATTACATCCCCAGAATTTTATACTTCTAACTCTGCCATGTTATCTGCTTCTCAAATGATCCAGCCAATATACCAGGCAGAGTCCAGGCCCAAAGGAAGTAAGTTAAAACAACGCATCTGAGTCACAGGAATCCTTCCTGATGTCATGCATAATTACATGTGGAGACAGTCCTGGAACTCACAGGGGTAATGCTATGTGACCTAGCCTCATCGAGCTTTCAAAACACAGCCAACAAACTACAGAAAGTCACATGCTAATACACCAGCAAGCTGGGTTAGAAGAGATGGAAAAGTGATTTTCTTTATCTCTGCATGCTTGCCCTATCTAATCAGCTCATAGCTGTGTGGCCAGAGTGGAGTCTTCAGCTTTTATCATGGATAAACTGTTTCCTCCCTAGCATTAAGGTAGCCTCCATCTGGATTGTCAGGGGAAGAAGGGAAGCAGGAAGGAAGGACACCTCTGGAGTGTCAGGGTGGAGGTGGGAGGGTGTGTTAGCTTTCCACTCCTGGGACACAGTGCTTGATAGGGCAACTTGAGGAGGAGACATTTAATCTAAGTCAGAGCTTGAGAGGTTTCAGCCCATGGTCAGCTGGCTCCAAGATATCATGGAGATAGACATATCATGGCACAGGAGTGTGGTGGAGCTAAGCAGCTTAATTCATGGCACTGGGGGACATAAAGCAGAAGGTGGAGAGGCCAGGGTCCAGGTCATGCCCATGACCCACTTCCTCCAACTAGGATCTCCTCCCAATACCCTAATGGCCTATGAACTTATCCATGCATTAACCCATTGGGGAAGTTAGTGCCCTGGTAGTGTAATCACCCTGCCGGGAGTCTCCTACTCCAGTCAAGCTGACCTGCCAAGATTTACACAGAGCACAGAGCGCCAAGAGGCTGAGCAGGGTCCTAAGAGGAACTTGGCTTTCCCACAGAAGCCTCAGTCACATGCCTGGGCATGGGAGGAGACAGAATGGTGAGGAGCAGGGAAGTCATCTTGGGTGTTTCCACCGGATTCATTTCCATCTCTTCCAACTGGACAGTATTTCATTTAGCATCAGCCACTAACTAGTTTTCAAAGGGAATGTATCTGATGCACCCCCTGAAGGTCATCACCCTGGAAAATATGACAAAGTTCTCAATATCACAGATTATGAAAATCATTGTTGGCATCTAGGCATAGTGTTAGTGAGGAGTACTGGGTTCAAAATTAGATGTCTTGAGTTTAGTGTGACTCTACTGTTTCTCAGCTGTGTTGTTTAGGGCAAGTATCATCCATCTTTGTTTAAAATATATATAGATTGTGTGTGTGTGTGTGTGTGTGTGTATCATAGTAAATGAAGTCATGTATGAGAAACCCCTTAGAAAACTGTAAAACCATCAAAATGTCTGGTGTGATTGTCACTGACATTAATGACAGTGGTCTGTATCTAGATTACAGTTCTGTACAATTGTACTCTAACATGAGGCCACACACTATAGAAGAGAAAACCAAATGCCCCAAACAGAAGATGTGGATCATTTTCTCCTTCACTATGAAAGAATTAATTGTAAAATTCATCAGAGGATTTTCAAAAAGTGGCGATGGAGTTTCCTAGCCATATATATATATATATATATATATATATATATATATATATATATGAAAAACAGATTTTGAAATGTAACACATATTTGAAATGAGCTATATCTTAGCTGCTAAAATCAGCTGTACATCATACTTCATCCTAGCTTTCAGTTTATAGAGGAACAACACTTTCTAGCATAATTAACTTTTTCTATAAAAATGTCACTAATCTAATGCAATTCAAGCATTCCTATTCCTGTGACTTTACTCTATATCTCTAAAATAATTTCTATAAAAGGATAGAAATGAGACTCTTACTTTGTTTCACAAATTGAGAATTAATTTTGTATACAGTTAAGTAACTGCTACCCAAATCATGGAGGTTTAATAAACCCAAATACATTCCAAAAGTTCAGTTCCACACTGACACAGTAAGATCACCCAGATTTCACAAGATTTCTACTTGTAACTGCTATTCTTGTAAAGCCTGTGAGTGGAGGATGGACATCCTTTATCCTGACTCTCCTATGCACATTTGGCTTCAATCAGCATTTCCGTTCCTCCCTAGAAAGATGTCACGTGACTCTGCTGGGAAGACTCTTAACACTTAACCTAAGTGATAGAGTTATAAATACAGTTGACAGAATTATTACTGTAACAATGCACAAACAACCTTTATGGAGTAGAACCAATTACTGATCCCAATTAGAGAGAGAGAGAGCGCATACCACAGAATGCTCTTCCTCACTGTTGCAGGAGAGTGGGCCGCTAATAATCCCAATTTCTCTGCACAAGGAGAAAACACTGACAAGCACACTCCCAGTAGTAAGAAGTAAGCAACTACTTCTTGAAGACCACAGGAAGCTGTGCTCAGGGCTGGTGCATGTCAACAAAGGCCCAAGATCTCACGAAGACCAAGAAATGTGACGGGGCAACAGAAAAGCCCCCGTTACAGGCCAAAGGTAGCAGAAGCCACAGGCAGGAAAAGAGACTGACAACTCAGGCTTTCAGAATTTAAAGCCAGACGCCTCTGCTGTAGGTGCCTCCCGCTGACTCTCCCAGGGCGCCGGCGCTGGGCCTCTCCCTGGGCTTTTGATATTTTTATCTTCTACCTCTCTTAGCATGAGGGAAACAGGAATAACCGCCGCAGTGTTGTTTAGAGTCAAATGCAGAGACTGTGTTTGACTGTGCTGATGCAATCTGCTCTCCTCTGACTGTTTACGCTTCTGCCCACGCCCCCCCCCCCCCCCCCCCCCCCCCCCCCCCGGTTTATACTGAAGTATGGGGTGCGGTGACCAGCCCGGGGAGATGCAGGCATCCTCACTCTGAAGCTGAGCTCCCACCAGACATGGGCTGTGCTCATCTTAGATTTCCCAACCACCGGAACTGTGAGCAGTACATTTCTGTTGTTTATAAATGACTCAATTTAAGGTACTTTGCAATAGCATCTCAAACAGACTACTTAAAATTGAAAATTGAAATATGAGAGTCAAAGACCAGCAACATCAGCAGGCCCCAGACCCTGAGAAAGGTGAATGTTCTGACCTCTCCAAGGTCCCCAGACCACTCTCATTTCATTGCCTTAAATCCCACCTACTTACTGTGGGTCCTATTTGCTTCTCCCAGTGTTCTCTGAAGGCCCTGGCCAGAGATGGGTTCTCTTCTTGGAATAGCAGAAGAGTCTGCTGTCTCCCATCCTCAGGAGGTAGAAACCTTGTTTCACTGCCCTTTTTATTCCTAATCCCTATACCAGACCTTTGCTTTACCTGGTAACTACCGGCTGCATAAGTGATGCTAGTCTCATAATTGTACATTGTTACAGCCGTGTAAACCTTTCTCCACAAGACACCTACCTCAATCCAGTTTACCCTCTATTTATCCTGGAAATTCACAGATGCCCCTCTAGACAAAGCCTTAGTCTCTCTGAGCTTTTTGTTTCTTCATTAGCAAAACAAAGGTAAAAATTACCTCTTGCAGAGCTATTGGGAGGAAAACAGTAACCCAAAATACACAAATAAATTGTGTAGCTCAGTAGCTCACTAACTTGGTATCACTTTAGAACCCTATGAGCGGCTTTTCCTGGGTTCTTAGACCAATTACCTTGGAAATCCTGGGGCCACGGGCCTGGAATTAGCATTTTTCTATTTCCATATCTGTTTCTACTGGACATGAGAACCTCTGACACGGATTGCATTGTCTGTTGTGGAGGCCAAATAAAAGTAGCTGAGTTTTCATTCTTCCTAAACAGACCTTGTCCAAGAGTAAACCTCTCCAAAGAAGCCTTGCTGGGTTTCACACTGGCCCTTTCTAGGCTGAGTTTCTCACTGACTCAGTGTACGCCATTCCATCTCCACCCAATTTCCCAAGGAATTACCTACGAAGTCATAGCTTCTCTCTAGAATCGTTTTTAGTTTCTCCAACCCTGAGCTTCTCTCAAATACAGTGACAGTCTGAGATCTCTTCTATAGAAGCTACCAATATTCCCTGATTCTTTCAGGTGTAGTTTGCAGTGGTTTCCTATGTGTCCACTCAGCAATTATCTCCTATCCCTCCTGCCTAACGATAGGCATACCTGTATCTAGAAGCTGTAAAATCATCTTTTAAAAATGTAAAATCAACACTCATATAAAATAAACAAGAGTCAAAGGTTTTGCTTCATGCATCCATTAATGAAAAGTCCAATGCCATGTTACATCCGCTTGAAAGGAGAATTCAAAGAACCACTATATAGGCCCCAGAAAATGTTGAAATGGATTTATAAAAAAATTCAAAATTAGTCTATTGCATTCCACTAAACACTGTTCACTCATATTTCTATGGTAAAGAATCATTTTGACTATTGTTCATTTTCTATAATATGCACAGTTACAAAATAGATCAAAGATGAAAGAGAGAATCACAACAGTCCTCTAGACAATGTCTGGGGATTTTTTTTTCATAGTAAATGATCCATAATCTTTGTGGTGCAACCTACAGTCTTTTGCAACTTTTTTCTGACAGCACTCACTATTTTTGTGGTCTATCAATAGATTCTTGTTGGGATAGGTGTAAGTGTTATAACTAAGTACAATGTCTCAGGAATTTGAATGGGGTTAATTCAGCTAATGGCATCCTCAAATACATGCAGACAAGGTGGAATCATTAGAACAGGCATGTAAATTTAACTGCTTCAGATGTCAATGGAAATAGGTTCTAATTATTACTAAAATAATGAACTCAAGACTGGGAGATGTTTTTCAGTTTCATACCACCCTGCAGGACATGAACTCCAAGTGCTGGGTCCAAGAACAGCAAAGATGATTTGAACATGATCCCTACTTTCCAAACCAAGATAGCAAAAGTGACCAAAAGCTAAGAGAATTGCAAAGTATAACCTCACTATTGTGCAAACATCATTTCAACTACTTGAAGGAAAAGCTCTTCTGTGAAAATTTAACACCAGTATTGTGGGTTAAGAGCTAAGTTTTAATGTTTCCTTCTCTCACTTAAAATCCTATTTTTTAAGTGGAATCTACTTATTTGTTTACATGTTTTGTCTTCCCTTGCCCTTGATCATGGGTGAGTCCCATTGGATTGTGAGGAATTCACTGAGAAGAACCAGGACATCTGGACCTCCCAAGGTTACTGCCCAACCCTATTTCAACCCACTCCCATGGCCTCACTCCAGATGTTCTCTTCATCTGGCCACCTCTCAAATTCTATCCAGCCAGCCCTCATGGAAGGTCATGTCAACAAGCTTCTTCCCAGCACCTTTAACATCTCCAAGCCAGCTATGTCCAGTCTGCACATCCACTAGCCGCCTTGAGTCATTTGCATCGCCTACATGGAAGAAAAAAATCTCAGCAAAGCTTTAGCTGAAGGCTCCATAGATGGGTAATAGCTGAGGAAGATGTGAAATGTCAGTTGTTACAGAGGTGGACTCCGCCTCATGGAAGGAGAGTCACAGATGCCCTGGTGAGGAGGGTGGAGGGACACGGATATCTAAGAAGCCATGAAAGATCTCAAAGAAGAGCTGAACTTAAGAAAAGAAAACCTCTACGACAGCCAGTCAAATCAGCATGGGCCACGTGATGCATTTCCTGCTTCCTCAGAGCTTCTGTTTCCCATGATTCCCAGCCTGGTGAGGAAAGGAAATGGATTAGAAAAACAAAGGCAAATGAAAACCAGTGACGCCCTCTTCTCTGGCCACCGGAGTCCAGCCTGTAATAGGCTGTAACTAAGAAAATGGAAGTGTTGAGCATTTAGTGCTTTATTGGACTGAACATTTGGATTGTTGACTGTAAGACCTTTTTATTAAACTGAAAGTGATTATAAATGTCATGGACTTAGTTAACCTTCATGGAGAGACTGGGTTCCACCAGTAAATCTGAGGAAACATGGAAGGGGCTTCCTCTTCTTTCAAGGAAGTAAAAAGTCATCAGAGACTGGTGTTTTCCTTCCTAGCAACAAGAGCTCTCCAGAGAAATTACTAAATTGCACTTGTAATTGGTTTTTGAAAAATTGTTACTGTTTATTTGTAGTTTCACTCTTCAGAGAGCCAAGAACACAAGAAATCTGGATGAATTAACTTCCAGAATGTGAGAAGTCTTCCCAAGGGGAAAAAAAAAGACCAATAACTATATTCATTCCTAGTAGAACAGGGAGATGAAGGTTTGATGCAGACAGGGACAAGGAAAAACCAAGCAAAATTTAAACAAACATTTAATGGCCACAGATACCCTGGCATACTAGATTTGGCATCCAAGGATCCTCAGCCACGGAGCAAGTATTCACCAATTTAGGAAGGGACACCTTTCCAACAGCCCCTCACCAAGCTCACAGGGTCAGCATTGGAAGGCTGGGGTCAGGGCATGGAGAATGGCAGTCGCCTTGAGGATCTTCAGGGAGGAATGTGGAGCCACTGACATGATAAACATGTTTATATACAGACATGGAATTATTGATTGCAAAAGCAAAAATAACAGCGATGTATTTTGAGGCTTATGCATATATAGAAATAAAATTTATAAGCACCAGGACATAAGCGTGGGAGGAAAGGAGAAGATTCCTAGTGTCACTATACTTTGTAATATGATCAAATATTGTCTGAATGTAGACTATGTTTAAACAATGCATATTTAATATCTGCAACAGATAAGAAATTACAGCTAAAAAATCAATAGAAGAGATAAACTGAAGTAAATAATCATATTCTTCAAAAAGAAGAACAGAGAAACATACCAGAAGAGGGAATCAGAAGTAAACAGCAACATGATAGATTCAGACTCAGCCATACTACTAATTATACTAATTTTAAGTAAACTAAACACTGTCATTAAAAGACAAAGTTTATCAGATTGTATTAAAAATCCAAGATCCATTTTAATTTTGCTCATAAGAAATCTGTTTTAAATATAGACAGATAGATGAAAACTAAAAATGTGCTATCAGGTAAAATATGAAAACATAAAGCAAAAGAATGATGTGTGGCTATAGTAATATTGAGAGTTTTAGGTTAAGAACATTACCAGACTCAGAGAGGAACACTATGAAATCATAAAATGGTTAACTCATCAAAAAGACACAACAGTCTACTGGGCATGCATTTGATAAGAGTTTCAAACTTAATGGAACAATACCTTGGAAAATAAAAAGCAGAAATCTAAAAATCCATAAAGTTAGATGTTGTATTACCCCTTCTTAGTAATTGATAAAACCAAACAGACAAACTCAGTAATAACATAGAAGGTGTTAAATTGCTATCATTTCATTACTACTGACATTATAGAAAAGTACCCAGGAGTCACATCAAAAAAGATACATTAGTTTTTAAAGACATTCACACATTCATGAAGAAAGATACACAAAGTATAATTTCCAGTCACAATAATATTAAGTTGGAAACTGAGGATAATAAAACAAAAAGGAAATCTTTAGAAATTTAGTTACATCTGAAAAAACCCAATGGGCCCAAGAAGAAATCACAGGGTGTCTTGGTTACTTTTTTTTTTCTCATTGTTGAGACAAAATACAGGACTCCCAAAATTAGGGAAGGAAAGGTTTATTTAGCTTACAGTTTTTGGAGGTTTCAGTTTATACTCAGCTGGCTCCGAGCAGCAGGGTGGCATGGCTGGGCCTCCATAAAACAGCAAGGCATGAACTGGCAAGGGAGAGACACACCTTCTTCCTGCTGTTACACTGTATGGCCCCACCCCAGGGCAAGTGTGGCGCTCACACCACCAATCTGAGTGCTAGACAATAAACCAATCACAAAAGCTAGATTTGGCTGTGTCCATGATTGCATGAGGCTTGGGGGGCGGGCACTGACATAAACCACGACATGAGATGTATCAGTCAGTGCTTACTAGAGAAACAGATTTAATGCAAGATATACAAATATAAGTATTTACAAAATTGGTTTACAATGACCATCCAGTCAGGTATGGAAGAGGCAGAAGGCCTCCCTGCATGCTAGAGATACAAAGGATCCAGTCAAAGGCCTGGAACTCAGTGTAGACTCCTGTATGAGTTTCTATCAGAAGGTCAAAGGGTCTTTGCTGGAGGCTAAAATGTCTGTTGGAAGCCAGGAAACTACATCCAAGAATAAGCTGAAGATTGGGTTTCCTCCAAAGAAATAGAAGAGAACCTTTCTCTGTTTCCCCTTTTTTCCTTTCAGGCCAGAGGCTACCCTAGGTTGGGTTTTCTGCCTTCAGTAAATTCCCTCAACCACACTGGGAACTATGCTAAGCCAATTTAATACAGTGTTTCTCAAATTGACACAATCAGTTAACTATCACACTCCACGCCTTGTCAACTTGACAACCCGACACATTTCTTCAGATACAAAAGACAAGTTCATAATTACACCTAACACGCTATAACCATTCTGTGCAAAAATGGAAACACTGATTCCCTCCTCAGAAGAGAAGGCAAGTTTTCTTTGGGTTATGCTTACACCTAACATTTCTTAACCTGAATGTTTGGCATAGGGTTAACAATTCTTAAGAATCAATATTAACTCCATGAACACTTTATTATATAGCAAACACATTAGCAGAGAATTATTACAATTACAATTCTGGTTTCTGCTGCTGATCACAGAGCTGTAACTAGTATTTAGAACTATGCGCTACCTATTCTGTATTCCCTTGGTCTTCAGCAAGTCCTCAAGTTCAAGGGTAACAGGAGCAGCTCAGAGGGATGCTGTGCACACAGCTGGTTTGTGTCACAGCTGAGGGAACCCAAGGTTAGGAAATCCAAGGCTTCAGTAAGCAGTTGCAAACAAACCTCCGTCATCTCTGCCCCCAGGTGGACAGCGTCTTCACTATACTGGACAGCAATACACCGCCTCCAGCTCCAGGCAGAGCCATCTCTGTCTTCTAAGAGTACTTGTCATACAAATGTCCTGGAGAGATAGTGTGGAACAAAAGTTACAAGTATTTCTGCTCACAAGACATGCAAAAATGTGACAGCCCATGGAGAATTGTCTATCAATCTAAATTAGGTCAGTTGAACAAATTCCATGAAAAATACAATTTACAAAATGTGACATAAAACAAAGAAAATTAGAGAATTCAATATCCATTAACTGAATTCACTTTGCAATCAAAACATACCTACAAAGATATTCCAGGTTTCAAAAGCATAGTTTAACAAAGTTTTGAAGAAGAAAACTCATTCAGAAAACAGAAGAGAACAGAAGTAAACATTTCCAATTCTCTATCGTGCCAGTGTAAATCAAATAATAATGCCCAATAAAAATATTTTTAAAACTTCTAGACCAGTATCCTACATAAACATAAATTTAAATGAATTTGACAAAACATTAGTAAGTTGCATTTGTCAACACATGAAAAGAATGACTAAATGTGTTTTATCCCAGGCATATAAAATTATTTTATTATTAGAAAATTCAATCACTGATTGGCAGTAAACAGAGTAGATTTAAAAATATGATTATCTTATAACTGCCAAAAAAGCATTTGACAAAATTTAATAACCATTTAGCATAAAAATTATCAGCAAGTGAGGAATAGAAAGGTACTTTTTCAATGTCATAAAGTTCATATATGTAAACCTATAGCTAAAATTACATTATAAAACCAAGGATATTTTCTATTGTGGTCTGGAATAAGATGAGAACATATGCTTTAATGTCTACTAAACATTGTACTGAAATCTAGTCTAGGTCAATACGAAAAGAAATAAAAATCACAAAGATTGGAAAGGAATATGTAAGACTGTCACAACTTACAGACTATGTGTTTACAATCATTAAAACATTCACTAAAATTTACCCAAAACTGTAAGAACAAACAAGCAAATTTAGCAAGACAACATGATACATAAACAACTTTCAAAACCATTTTTTCCCTATACCAGCAAAACACAACTGGAAAATGAATCAATTTTTAAATTATTTGCAATAGCATGTAAAAAGCACACAACTAGAAGTTAGGCATGAGACCCTCACACTGAAAATTGTAACAGACTACAGAGAAAAACTGAACAAATAAATCAGTAGCTGTACAAGGTGTTCATTAATTGAAAGATTCAATATCATTCTGATAGACCTTTCCCCAAACTCATCTACAGATTCAAAAAAATTCCAGACAAATTCAGAAAAATTTTTTGAAAAAAAAAGTCTGGTCCCAAATGTTTTGTAGAAATGCTAAAATTAATAAAAGCCCAAACAATTTTTAAGATGAACGATGATGGGAAGAAAACTGGAAAATGGAAAAATGAAGCAAAAGGAAACTTGTCAAGAGTTGTACTGTCCATCTTCCCTCCCCGCCTTCAACTCCACCTCTGTCACCATCACATCCTTGCTTTGCCCCGTGACTCCTTTTCTGGTGTACTGGTGCCTGCTGATGGCTCACAGGGAAGTCCCTTCCCCTCCAGGAACTGTCTGGCCAACTAGTGTCAACTAGGCTCACTCACTGCAGCCTGACTCCAGTAAGTGGCCAACAAAAATATAAAAGCCCAGCTCTCTTGCATCATTTGGGCAGGGCCATTTCATGTATCATGCTCCTCAGAAGATTAGCTGAGGTCTCTTGCAACACAGTTCTACCTCTCCCTCTGCCCCATGCTGCCTCCTTTGCCCTTCTCAGAGAGTTTCCTTGGAGCACTTCCCATAACCCTTGCATTCAGCAAGTCTGTTTCGTGGAGAACTTGACCCTACCTTACTTCATTCATATGGAAAAAAATCATTTGAAATGAATTACTGATTTAAATATAAAAGCTTAACAATGGAACCTCTAGAAGAACTCAGGAGATTATCTGGAACTTTAGGCAAAGATTAAGAACATAAAAACACTATGAGTAAAAGGAAAACTTACCAATTAGATTTGATTACTGTTTAAACTTCCTGATTAATCAAGAGACCCCATAAAGAAAGTGAATGGCAATTGCTATGGCTCATACCTAGAGCCTCATTTGCATAGAGGTGGAGCTTTTGGAAGGCACCTAGACACCTAGCTCATGGATGTGTGATTCTGCATTAGTCTACTGATATGTTTAGCATAGTTCTGGGTGTGGGTGATGGACTTACTGAAGAGGGAAGACCCAACCAGTTGTGGGTGGAACCAGTCTGGAGGTTCGTAGTCTGAATGAAATAAAAAGAGAAAAAAGAATGAAGGCTCACTGCTTCCTGCCTGCTATGCCATGGACTGTACCTCCTCTGCCATGCTTCTTTGCCATGCTGCTCTTACTTGTAGCCAGTCAACCATGGACTGAAACCTCCAAAACCTGTGAACCAAAATAAGCTTTTACTCTTTTAAATTATAGGTGTCAGGTATTTTGTCCTAACATTGAGAAAGTAAATAAGACAACAACCAATAAACTGGGACAGGGTAAAGACTTACAAGTCATATATATGCTAAAAGAGAACTCATATCCTTCAATATAAACACCTCTTTAACAGTAAACAAAGACAAACAACCCAAACAAAAAGAGACAAAAATACTTTAAAAAAAAAAAGAAATTTGTGAAAAGCCAATAAACATATGCAAAATTGTTTACCATCATTAAAGAAGTACAAATTAAAGCCACATGTGCTGCTGTTCATCAGCCAATGAGAAAAAGTAAAATTGTAAAAGGTTAACCACATAAGGCATGAATATGGAGCACCTGGAATGCTCACACATTTTTCAGTAAAATGTAAAATTCTATCAAAACTTTGGAAAGCTGTTTTTCAGCTTCTTGTAAGGTTAATATATAGCTACTCCATGACTCAATAATTCCACATAAAAGTGAAAAAGTAAAAAGTGAAAGCACATATCTACAAAAAGAGTTCTACCACAAAGTTCTTAGTTTTATTCATATTAGCCAAATGCTAGAAACTACTCATATGTCCCTCAGTAGAACATTTTAAACATTTGTGTTATTTCCAGTCACTGGAATATTACACAGTGGTAAAATGAAATAAACATTAATACACTTATCAGTATGAATGAGTCTTAAAAACACACTGAAAAAGAAAAGCCCAATGCAAAATCTATGATATTTGCCTCCATGTACATAAGGTCTAAAAAAGAGAAAAAGAAATCTACAGTGATGTAAATCAGAAAGTAATTATCTCTGTTTGCAAAAAGGAAATTTCTGTTCCTGAAATTCAAAAGTGTTTTTGTTTGCAGAGTTTTAAAAAGAACTCAGAAAACATCATCAAAACACACACACACACACACACACACACAGAAATCAGTGTGGTGAGTCGTCAAAAAACTAGGTTTGAAGGTCTCATTCAATTCAGCTATTCTCCTTCTGTGTATTTTCCCAGAAGAATTAAAAATATCCTGCCACAGCAATATATGTGCACCCATGTTTATAGCAGCACAATTTGTAATAGCTAAATTTTGGAAATAACCTAAATGCCCACCAACCATGGAATGGATAAAAAAGATGTGATATTTTTATATAATGGAGTACTACTCAGCCATAAAGAAGAATAAAGTAGAGACTTTTATAGGTAGGTGGATGCAACCTGGAGACCATACTTGTAGTGACATAAACTCGACTCACATATGTAAATACCATATTGTCTCTCTAATATAAAACATTGAAAGAGTAAATAGGATCCAAAATGTACAGTAGGTATTGGGAAAGTGAAAGGGGACGAAACTGCTCAAAAGAAAAGAATAACTGGGGTGGGGGAAAGGAGAAAAGAACCAAGGGAAAAGATTATATATATATAAATATATATACACGAGATAGATAATTATACTGCTAATCTCTGTTAGTTCACCAAAGAGAAGGTTTGTGCTTTAATCATTGGATCATTTGTTCTTATTTACTTTTGGGAGTAGGAGTTTCAGTGCGCTACAGTTGGTAGCAAGATAGGAATCATATATGCTTTCTCTAAATGAAAGACCCCAACCTAACCCTGAGGATTTTTTAGAAGAATATCAAGGATACTTTTTTGTTCTTGATATACTACAATGCCTCACTTGTAAAAAGGTCCTCTTTCTGGTCATTAAGAGATCAGGAAAAAATAGGATGAATCCTGTTTTAATTATAGTAGTCTCTCTTTGTGAGCTTTGGTTTGTGTTTTCTACTGCGTAAAGACTGTCACCCCTCAACAGGTATTTGGAGATGTGGGGGAAATTTTTTAGTTGTTATAGTGACAGAGAAACATGACCAGTATTTCATAGTTGGAAACCAGAAAATGACATATCTTAAAATACTGAATACAGGATTAGTTCTGCATAACGAAGGTTTATCAAAACCAAGATGCCTGCAGCACCCTGCTTCAGTTCATTAGGGCTGCCACGCCACACGCCCGCAGCCTGGGTAATGTAAATGACAGAAATGTATCTGGCATATTCCAAAGGCTGGAAAGTCCAGTTTCAAAGCTCTGGTTTGAGAGGTAGTGAGGGGATTAGTAAAGCAAACTTACATTGTGTCTGAGTAAGTTATGAAGGTTCCACCTTGTATACCATATATGATCCCTGGTCCCTTCCTCAAACTCTTCCCCTGCTCAGCTTCCTGCATCTTTGCTTCACTACACTCATTCTCCATGATGCTTCTGCCTTGGTGTCAACCAGCCATGAACTGAATCCCTAGAAACCATGTACCAAATTAAACCTCTCCTCCATTAAATTGTGAGTATCAGATATTGTGTCCCAGTGACAGGAAAGTCATCCAATACAAGCTGTATTATTTTTTTTTTTTAGGTACTGAAGATTGAACCCAGGAAGTGTTGAGCTACATCACCAGCCTTTTTTAAAATTTTATTTTACTTCGATCCAAGCTATCACTGAACTTGCAATCCTCCTGCCCCAGCCTCCTGAGTAGCTGGGATGATAGGTGAGCTCCATCAAACCTTGTAAGTGCACTAAAATTTAATTTGTATCTCTTGTGATATCATTTATTTTTGTCTACTTTCAACTCTGCCTTGTATCACTGTTCTCTCTTGGCTTCCTGTTACAGAAAATTACAGTTTATTACCAGTGCCACCCCCAAGCCTTCCTTTCTTTTTCCTGATTCATATATTACTATGTGACAACACTCTGCAAAGTGATAATTCATTGTTTATGTTAAAACTATGTATGTATAATAATGGATAATTATACACAATTCCTTCTTTTTTTTTCTCTCTGTCTTTTACTCCGAAATAAGTATTCTCTCTAAATCATACTTGGTCCTTGTTTGGGACCAGGCATATCATGTTCCTCAAATGTCCCCACCATCAAAGTTTCAACAATGCTTGTCAAACCTCTCTCGATTCAAATTTAACTTCTTCAAAATCTAGGATGATCATTTCATTGAAGGATGAAATTGAATCTCCGTGTGTGGAACAAGGAAGCTAAATGTATTGCTTCCTAAGTGACAAGGAGCTACTTTTATAAAAATCAGTCTCCCTGAACAAAGCAAGTATTGATATCATAGAGGCTTTTGGGGAAGCATGGCATTCAGGGGTTGGGGGAACACGCAGAAGCTGGGGTGCCTGGCAATGGGCCGCCTTTCAGAAGCAGTGCTGGAGTTAAACTGTTGTTGATTGGCTGACCTTCAGGAGCAAGCAACTATCACTAATTGATTAGAATGGGTTTCCGCACTTGTTTTGTGATTACTTATTTACTCCTTTGGACGAGGGCCAAAGAAGTCTTCTGATCCTCGCTTTTAAATTAAGAAGAAAGCCCTTAGGGCTTGAAGCAGAACCCCCCGGAGTATCTGTGACAGCCCCTCTTGCTGGGCACCCTCTGAGCGTCTATTGTTCGGGCATCTGGAGTTGCACCCAAGCGAGGGCATCTGCAAGTGTCCAGTGACGCTGCTGCTGCCAGCGTAAGAACCGGTGAGTCAAGAACGGGAACACTGCACAGTGACTGTAGCTGGAACGGTCCCGGCTTAAGGACATTTTGGCGGTGGCAACCCACGAGGTACTCTGGGCTGTACTTGGATAGAGGGATGTTAAGCGGCAAAGGCAAGGACGAAGAGTAGGCTGGACACTTTCTCGGGGCTTGGTGGGCGGCAGGGCTCAGGAACGACTGTGACGGACTATCGGCCTCTGAGCCGCAGCCAGGTTCTGCTCACCTCCTTCGAAACGATGTGTGCGTGACTTTTATTTCTGAGTTAGTAGGTAGACAAAGGAAATCACTTTGCCTTAAATTATTTCCCCTTTTTGCAAACATAAAGTACCCAACTGAAATAGATTTTACTTCCCCCTTCTTTCTCAATGAAACATACATGAATTTTACCACTGCCAATTAGCACATCCATCCAAGGTGGTGGGTACTTTATCCATCTGAGCCGGCAATTTAAGCCTTAAGGAAAGGAAGATTCCCCAGGGGGGAAATGTGCATTACCAGTTCCTCATACAGGAAAGATGCATGTTGAAAAATCAAGGTCCCTGCCCAAATGTGCAATATATTTTTCATCTCAAATCCATTCCAACATAAGAAATATGGTTTCGACTAGATAGAAAATTTTTCTTCTGTTAAGAAATGTGATAGTTGCCAACTAGTGATGGAGTTTCCAGAATTCTTCTCCCGATGCTTACCAGATGAGTTTATTGGATGGAAAAGGAAGAGCAAATCTGAGCTCCTCTGGATGCATGCCCAATCTCACAACAGTGCTATCAGGAAGTGTCACGTGGAGGCAAGTATAAGAGACCGGGAAAGAGTGAAGTCAACACAAAACCACTAAAAAGGCAGCCAAAGCAAGTGCAGTGGGTCTAACCTTGATGGACCGCGAGAGTCAGGGTGTGAGCCTTACCAATCCATCAGCACTGTCTGGTGGCCCACGTGGGTACCCTTTCTCATGTAACTAACCCTCCAGAAGACAGCCTTTCTGTTCTGCGCGAGGATTGTGAGCTCTGCTACCCTCCATGAATGAAGTCCATGAATACAGTACCTAGGTTTTCTTCCCAGCATGCTGCAGACTATAGGTCATCTGTAGAAGCGTTTCACACTACCCACTTTTGGAAATACCAATAGCTTCGAGAGACATTCTTAAAAAGTCAGATACTATACATGTCTTCATTTTAAAATGACAGAATCTTTCTTCATGGTGAGGAATGCAAGGTATTAAGCACAGAGATTCATACTTCTCCCTATTTTTAATTCCAAGCAGCTGACAGTTGATAGCTCTTTCAAACTAAGTTTTTCCCCACTCATTTCTGTGTAATAGAAGGAATCACTCACCAATTTTTAGCCAGAGTAGCATTCATTTGAACAATATTTTATTTTCAGTTATTTCATAGGGAGTGAGCAAGCTCTCAACAGAAACAGGCTGTATTCTTTTAAGCGTCTCTAGTGAACTTCGTGGAGAAGTCTGAGGACCCCCAGTGACACAGAGTTGCTGTGTGTATGAAGCTCGGGCATTTTCTCTTCACTGCGCTAGCCTGCTCTGACTGTTGATTGCACAAAGCTGCCCACGTACCTACTCTGTCCCAAGCACTGTTCTCTGTGTCCTTGTGTGGGTGAGTCTGTGGTCACCTACCAGTGTGGTCTCCTTTTTCCCTCTGGCTTCTTAAACCCGGCATTACACAATTTGAGTTTCATTTCTTTGGGTCACAACAAATAGGGGCTTTGTTCCTTGTTAAAACAGTAAACTGCCACAGATGAGTAACAGGGTCATTCAGTCTTCTCTGCCCCTTAACCTAGGAGCGTGACTACTTTCCGAGGAAGAGATTTCGGCGAGGGGAGGATGAAAAGCCTAGGACATAAAGGGTGGGGAAAAGATAGTCTGACTCCTGGGAGCCCTTAAACCTCACTTCACTCCTGTGCTCCTCAAGACCATGGCCCCAGTGCTACAATTTTTTTGTTTGTTTGTTGTTTTCTTGTGCAATTGTCAAATGCCTATCTTTGCTTCCCCAAGCATAGAATTGTGCTTAGCAAATGCCACAGATGTCCCTTGGGAGTGTGGGTCTCTAAACACAAACCTGAGGGCGTGCTCAGCTGCAGTGCATATGGATAAAATTTAGCATCTTATCGGTACTTCCATCAGACATTTATTCAGTGCCTGTTTGGTACCAGCCACTGTGCCAGAAACAGTAGAATAAACCACCCGTGCTTTTCCCCAGGACTTTGTGCTCTATGATAGAGACACACATGTGACTCTAGGATTCATATGGGCCACTGTGCCTTAACCCTTCGGGATGCAGTGACTGTATCACAGAGAAATGTTTAGGATCCATTTAGCCAAAGAAAAATCTTCTTACCTTAAAACTTGGAGGTCTCAAAGAAGAAACTGAAAGCTCTTTTCTTATGTTGGAGGGAAGGCTGTTAACCTTTCTGCTCTCTGACCCACACTACTTTCCAGTCTGCTTGACCATCTAAAAAGATCATTAGCTTCTCTAAAGAGAGGTTAATCCGTATTTTCAGAGTGCTACAATAAAAACCCAGCTGAGTTCTGTTAGCTTTGGCCCTAGAAACCAATTGACACAAAACTCTAAGAAATACAGTTCACGAGAACCAGGTGTCATAAATGGTTGAACTGCAGAAGGGCAAGAGATTGGTCTACAGCGAATTCTCTAATCAACATTAACTCTACTCT
Source organism: Hydrochoerus hydrochaeris (assembly GCA_004027455.1). Taxonomy (NCBI): domain Eukaryota; kingdom Metazoa; phylum Chordata; class Mammalia; order Rodentia; family Hydrochaeridae; genus Hydrochoerus; species Hydrochoerus hydrochaeris. The sequence continues at coordinate 29,174 of PVLA01005858.1, forward strand.
TACTGCATGACCACAGGAAAAATGGTCTTATAGGGTTCCCGTCAAGATACTCTGGAATCTTTCCTGGGTGATACACTGATTCATCGGTCCCAATTATTGCCACAGGAGTGGCTGATCAAATGTTGGGAATCAGACACCAACAGTTTGGCCCTGGTCCCGGGGAAGCTGCGGCTGTGCGCCTCAGGCTGCCATGGTTGTGCTGCTGTCCCCCTGGAGCTGGGTCCCCAGGCCCGAGGCCGGCAGAAGGAGGAGTTGGGCAAGCCCCGATGCCAGCAGAGCTGCTCTTTACGTTCAGGAACCTATGGTATTATTAAAAGAAATGAAAACAAGCGGTACTGTTGTTTTTAAGAGGTCCCAGAACTTAGTTGTGTGAATCCCAAAGCATGATCGTGTGTTCTCATGTGGTAATTTTCTCCCAGGGCACAAACTTTTCCTAAGAACAACTTCAGTCAAATGAGCTCTCACACGAGCCACCAAACCATTAGCGGTGGGGGAAAAAAATGGAAAAGAAAGCAAGCAAAGTGTTTCAGGCCTTCATCCTGCCTTGCATTTTCTTTCCTCCCGATGAATTTCCTTGAGGTATCAAATCACATTCTCTAATAATCCCCCAGACTGTTAGATGTGTTGGTACACGAGTGATCCACCAATGTTACAACCTTGAGTATGGTTGAGTACTTCCCCGGGAGGCTGCTTGATCCCATTGTCCATCGGTCTGCAAATCTATCTGTTAATGAAGAGTGGACCACATTCGCTAGCCAAAGCCTTCCCCTCAATGAGGTACCCAATTTTTCTAATGATTATGTGATTTGAATTAAAGGAAGTCCTAGCCATTTCATTTAATGGCTTGATTTTAAATTTGAGAAAATTGAAGTTGAGAAACAAAAGATGATTTGCCTAAGGCATACGATTAGCTAATGAGTTGTAAAGAGGAATTTAAATAAGCCACATAAATGCATGGGTGAGTGAATGAATGAGATGGTGGGAAGGAAATAAAGCTAGGGAGGAAGTAGCTCACTATAAAGATATAGAACTGGCAAACTGAAAGACACCTCTCTGTCTATCTGTCATTTATCTATCTATCTACCTTTTTGTCTGTGGGCTATGATGAAAAGACTCATTTTCCTCAGGAACCATACAATGTGTCCTTAAATTCCACTTCTTGTAAAGTTATAGGATTATTCAATTTACCCTCCCCCAAACTCTATGGAAGCCTCTCCACGAACAATGACCTGTAGTCTGCTGTCCACACCTGCAGGTTCCCCACCTACAGGATTCAGCCTGTCTGCAGTCAAAAGCACTCACAAATAATCGAATATGCTCTGAATACATACAGACCCTTTTCTTGTCGTTACTTCATAAGCAAGACTGTATAGCAACTATGTACACTGTATTAAGCACATTCTCATTGTACTCATTATTACAAGTCATCAAGGATGATTTGAACTGTGTGGAAGGATCTGCCTAGATTATATGCAAACACTGCCCCATTGTATAGATGGGACTTGAACCGCTGAAGTTCTGGGCATTGGCAGGATGTCTGCAACCAGTGCCTTGGACATAACCAAGGGGTGATTACAGTAATATTGACCGAGGATCCGCTGTACTGAGTAAAGCATAAAATGTAATGCAAGAGAGGCGGGCTGGCCTCCTGTGTGAGGAATGAGGTAGCACTGTCAGTGATGTGGGCTCATCTCTGGCAAATGGCCTTGATTCCTAGTGATGGTTTCCCCATCTGCAGAGTACAGCTAACTCTGAGAGGCCCATCCTTCCCCTGGAAGTGCTGGCAGGCTTCATCTTACGCACGAGAAGGCTTTTACCATTATTTCTTGGAGTTGATACGAGAATAATCAAAGGAGAAAAAATATGAGTTATAGAAATATAGATAATTGTTCTGTGCACATTTTTACATATCTAATTTTAATTATCAGAACATAAAAGTATGATCTTACCAAGATTTCAAATGATAGACATTCCTCCTTTCTGACTCCCAAACCAATCAAGAGATATAGCAAGGAACAGTAACTGGTTAGCCTTTGGTAAAACTATATTGGAGGATGTAAGTTTGACCTGAGGACAAATATAGGGGTCCCCTTATCTGCCCTTCCTCCTACCCAACTCCCAAGAGACCTCAAACCTCAGCGTGGACACTCACCCCACTAACTGCATAAGGATGCAGGGCTGTCTCATCTCCTTTGAAGGCAGAGGACCCGACGATCAGAGACAAAGTAAATGGGGCTGTAAGAACAGCGACTGTTTGCACATTGATCCACCCGACGGTGAATTCCTGGACACTTAACCCTCACCATTACACCAAACAGAAGTATCACCCCTCCTTTCGTGGGGAGGGGCCAGAGAAAAGAACAAAGCTTCTTTTGGATTTTCTATCTTGCAGACCAAGAAGAATAAAGAATGAGGAAGGAGATATTTTCCTCCTAAGTCCCACCCTCCAAGAACGACTCCAAGGGACCCTGCAACCTGACAGTGTGGTACCTTTAGCGCTGCCCCCTGCAGCTGGCTGGGGACAAGACACAGGGTAACAGTGGCCTGGGCCAGCGGGAATGACCACCTACACCTAAGCTGAGTCAGAGCCAAAGGAAAAAGACCAGGCAAGCACACAGTGGACGCCTTAGGGCTCAGTCATTTCCCTTACGGTTAGCTGGAATTCGGCGGTTGGAGTGTCTTTTTTAACTTTTGATAGATAAAGAGGCAGATCTTTTCAATACTGAGGAGGAAGCAGCTGCACATTTTTGGCAACCATCTAGAGGAAAAGAGTGAATACATGAAATATTGCTGCAAGAATATAAAGGAGGAATCTAAATAGACAGCCAAGAAAAGAGTGAAGAGTGGAGAACAGAAAATTTAGAGGTCTCCATATGATGTGGTTTCTCAAACATGATGTATAAAAAATAACAGTAAGGGAGCAGGGAGAGAAGGATAGAAGCAAAAGGCTTGGAACAGTGAGCAGCAAACTGAGGAAAAACTTTCCTGAGAGACACTTAAAATGTAATCAGGGAAACAGACTAAAGACCCAGAAAGGGCAGTTTGTTGAGAGCTTAAAATGGAAAGAATCACAAGGAGATGCCTCCTACTATATCAGATTATTAATGGACTGAGAAATCTGCTGTGCTAATAGCTCTGAACCAATTGCTTTGCATGAGATTCAGACCAGTCCAGATGACTTTGGAGAACTTCAATTTCCCATTTTAAAACAAAGCAAATAATAATTTTGAGGTGTGTATAGCATTAATGCATAGGGCTGACTCATTGGAAAGAAGCCAGGGAGTTTTACACTCAAGCGTTTTCTCACAGGATTCCATGGAAAGCTTGGTCAGGGCCTTCTTTAGATGCCTTGACCTCCTCGCTCTTCCCCCTAGAGAGGGCCCTGGCCTCCCCCCATAGCTCATTCCTGCTGGAGGCTGCATCACCGCCTAACTGTTCTCCTCCCTTATCTGGTTTTTCCACCAGTAGATCCAACATGGCTACAGAGAATTAATTGTTGATATAAATTTAAAAGTTTCTGTGACTTCTGATGACTCTCTGTTCTAAGCTGGCTACTTATCTTACTTGGATAAAAGGTATGCCATGCCTAGGTAATGAGATGGTAGATTTTGCTGAGAGCAACCCTAAAAACTGTCACTGGAATCTGAAATTAAAATCAAATCAAATCCCAGCTGATAAGAGCTGCATCCATTAAAGACTGTTATTAAATCTGAACTATCAGTAAGGGATCATTTAGTCAAGATTTAAATATCTGAAATTCTAAATGATATCATTTGGAATGGAGCTTTCTTTGCTTGTCAGGCAGGTAGAAGAATGGAGAAGACAACTGATCAAAATATTCAGGGCTATCTGCTGAAAGGAATGGAAAGAAACTGAACTTTGATGAGAATTTTCTAAAGGCTATAAATTTTGCTAGCTAATTTTGTATACTTTATCTCATGATGGCTTGGGTATCACTACCTTCATCTTAAAGGCACATAAACTTACAATCAAAGACTTTAATTTGTTCATTCAAATTCACACAGCTGTTAAGTGGGAAATCCAAAACCCAAGCTCCAGGACATTTAATTTTGAATTCACTTTCTCATGATCATCTCAATTAATATGGAAAAAATATTGGTCAAAGCCCAACATATTTTCTTGATTTTTGTTGTCAGAGGTTGCAAGGAGAATAATTACATACAGGGCACAGAATTTATATTATTTTATGATGGTCACCCGAGTTAAATACAAGAAGGTGTAGGAAATCTGTCCACAACACTGAAGATCTAGAAAATCCAGCCAAGGGCCTGGATCCTATGACAATAACCTGCATGAGTCCAACTGAAAACCTAGAGCCCACGACTGCCTTCCATGAGTTCAACTGGAGGCCCAGAGCCCTCAACAATGACTCATGCAAGTCTGTTTTATGGATCTGCATTGAGAAGGCTTGAAGGTAGAAGCTAGAAAGTCTGTGTTGGCGGGGTGAAGGATCTGTGCCAGCAGGCTGAGGGTTCTACACTGGAACCAAGAAGTGATGCTCAAAGGAAGGACCAGGGCTGCCCTGAAAGTACTACATCCATCCCCTTGACAGTGAGGTCCCAAGCTCCTCTGTTGATGATAACAGCACACATCTTCCACTCTGGAGCCAAGAAGCAGTGCTCAAAAAGGACCAGAGATCCCCCAAAGGGAATTGCAGCCATTCTCAAGAGATCCTCCGATGATAGCAGCTGAGTTCCTCTCAGGGGAGCCAGCATGACAGGCTCCTCCAGGAGAACCAACGGCTCCAAGCAACACTTAGGAGAACCCACAACACCACGCTCTTCCTCTCCAGGTCTCCTTTTATCTGGCAACTTTCCTCAGCACCATGCTGATTTAATTCAGCTACTGTTAAGTTGACCACCAGTTTTAATCCATAACACTGATTAAGTCTCAATAGTTTAGGTATAGAAAAAAATCCTTTAACACAATAAATGCCACTCATGAAAATCCCACACCCAAAACTATGATGAGTGGGAAAAACTAAAAGGTTTTCTAGTTAAGACTGAGTACAAGGCAAACGTGCTTGGTCTTCCTGCTTGTATTCAAAACACCAGTGATACTGGAACAACTAGCATGGACAGTAAGACTGTAAAAAGAAATTAAAAGGTACTCAAGCAGAAAGGAAGAAGTAAAATTATCTCTATTTGCTAATTATGTGAGCCTGCATGTAAAACTCCCAATGATTCCACAAAAAAAGTGTTAGAACTAAAACATGAATTCAGCTGGGGATTTAGCTCAGCAGCACGAGTGCCTGCCTGGCATGCGCGAGGTCGTGAGTTCGATCCTCAGTACCAAAAACAAAAACCAAACAAATAAAAAATGAATTCAGTAAAATTATTCCAGTTACAAAATCAACAGACAAGTATCAGTAGCATTTTTATACACAAGTAACAGCCTGACTTAAAAAAATATAAACAACCTGTTGACAATAGCATCAACAACTAACACATAAAGAAATAACTTTTAATAAGGACACAGAAGATCTTTCTACTAAAAAGCACAAGACATTGATGAAAGAAATTGAGGAAGACACAAATAAATGGAAAGATACCTTATATTCATTGACTAAAAGAATTAATATTATTAAAATGTTCATATCACTCAAACTACCATACAGACTCTCACAGAAACAGCCCTAAAATTCATATGGCGTTGCAAATCACCAAAATAATTCTGAAAAAGAAAGACAAAGTTGGGGGGGCATCATATATCTTGATTTAAAATTAGGTTACAAAGCTACAGGAATTAATATCAGATGGCACTAGCTTAAAAACTGGTGCATTTGTTTTACAGTGAAACACAAGAGAGGGGAGATGAGTAGATTTAAATACGAATGGTCAGCCAGTTTTTGACAAAGGTACCAAGAGGACATGACAGGACAGAGAATAGCAGCTCCAATAAATGATGATGGTAAATTTCCACATGAAAGGATGAAATGAAATCTTATTCCATTTCTACAGATCAGTTAAGGGAGGAGGGATTAAAGAGAATGAGAAGGGGTGATAGGAGCAATGTGTGCTATGTGCTTGTGTTCCCCAAGGAAACCATAGATTTGTAAAATTAATGTGCACTGTTAATATATCTGGAAAAAACTGGAAAAATATCTAAATATAAGGCCCGAACATCTAAAGTTCTTGAAAGAGAGCACATGGGGAAAGTTCTTGAAGAAGACCCAGACAATGAATTTTTAAATTATACCTAAAGCTCAGGGCACAAAAGCAAACAATAAATAAATAAATAAGTGAGACTACGTCCAACTAAAAGCTTCTCCACAGCAAAGGAATCAATCAGCAAAATGAAACCCCTGTGGGTTGGGAAATATATTTGCAAATCATGTATCTGATGAGTTAATATCCAAAAGTTATTTTAAAAATCTCATACAATTCAAAGTTTTTAAAAATCTGACTTAAAAATAGGCTGAGCAAGGGCTTGAAAAGACATTTCTCTAAAGAAAGCAGAAATAGCCATGTATGGTTGTGAATGCCTGTAAACCCTGCACTTACGAGGCTGAGGCAGGAGGATTACTGGGAGTTCAAGGCCAGCCTGAACTGCATAGTGAAACACTGTCTCAGAAAGACAAAAAAAGTTTAAAATTTAAAAAAAAAAAAGGTAAAACAGTGCCAACAGGTATATGACAAAGTTTTCAAGGTCATTAATCACCAAGGAAATGCTAATCAAAAGGTCTGAGACACCACCCTCCTTCTAGATAGCTTCACGTGGCAAAAGTGGGGAGAAAAGAGAATTCTTATGTACTCTGTAGGAATGTAGATTGATACAGTCCTTGTCCAAAACAGAAAGACAATTTCTAAAGAAATTAGACATAGAATTATTAAATGACTTAGCAAGCCCGTCCCCTAGGCATGTGCCCAAAGTAAACAAAGGCATCATGTTGTGAAGATATTGGTTCAACCCTGTTCACGTCAGCATTGTTCACAAAACCCGAGCCATGGAAACAAACAAATGTCCACTAACGAATGGTGGGAAAGAAACTGTGGTGCAAACCGCGGAGGACTGCTCAGTCCTGAAAGTGTTCATCCTTTTCCATTTGCACCGATGCGCATGAATCTGTAGGACATAAGGCTAAGTGAAAGAAGCCAGACAGAGAAAGAAAACTATTGCACAATCTCATATGTGGAATTTTTTAAAAACAGAAATGGAGGGAGGTGTTTACAAGGGTGGTGAGTGGGGAGATGTAGATTTACAGATATAAAGGAAAAATACATGCGATGAAAAAGTTTATAGATCGAAGATACAGCATGAGGACTATAATTAGTAGTCTTTCATTAGCTTTGGGGGATTTGTGCTAATAAGTAGATTTTATGTGCTTTAGTCACAAAATGCATGCACACATACACAAAAATCAGTAACCATGAAGGTGATGAAATATATTAAAATTTTCACTACAATAACATGTTTGTTATCTCTGTCTATTCCATCACATCATATTGTACATCTTAAATATGCACAGTAAATTTATTTTGAAATCTTACATATAGTAATATAGATATTAAAGTATACTCACCAGAAACTGTAGCTTTTAAATTTCCCTGTTCCACTTGGCCTCTGTTAGTTCACTAAAAAAAGTTTTGTGCTATTTTTCTGTTTCTGTTTTGTAAAAATCTTTTGCATTTATGGTTCATATTCTGAGTGACTCCTTTGAAGATGATACACAGTGTATTAACTACTCTTATTCGCTTGTTATGAAATTTTGTTTCATTTTCACATAAAGTAAAAAAGAAGTAATGGTCGCCATGGGCCTAATAAGGCTTGGCCTCTGTGGCATACGCATTGCACGGGCACCCTACTGACAGCATTCCATGGATGTTTGGTTTTTGTTTTCACTTCTACCCTGCAATGCTGGCTCTGTTGATTCTTCCTCTGATAATAAAGACAGTGAAGCTTAGCAAGATTTAATAACTTGGACACGGTCACATAGCCAGCCAGCGGCCAAGTGGAGTTCTGACATGGGACGCTGAACTGTTATCTTTATCATCTGTAAACAAAGATGTGCTGTCATTTATTTATAACCAACACTAGGACGGCAGGCAGTTTGTAGCACTTGCCCACCTTCCCAGTGTGACTGATTCCAAGCTACCTGGGCAACACCTCTGGCCCCCCAGCCCCCTGGACAGGTAACATCACTGCTGTAATTGTACACACTGACCTGTCCTTCACAACTCCAGATTTACATACCTTGGTGCGCAGGGAAATTTATTGTTTTCCTTGACAAACGAATGCACCTGGAAGGCTGAAATGCTGAAGGGTGAGTGTGAGTGTTTCAGTGCCGTGTGACTGGTGCTGGCTACCACTGGCAGAGCCATCACTAAAGACCATGAGCTCAAGCCCCATTTTTCACTCTTAGACTAACACCCCGAGAAGGCAGGGGTACCCATCCATGGGGCAGTGTCCCTGCATATTAGCAGGTTATGTTTTTCCATAGATCACTCTGAACGCTTGGATTTGTAACGTTGCTTTCAACCAAAATTTTGCTGCAGTGGTGTTGCTAGGAAGCAAATATGGATGGCGCACATTTGAAGTGAACTAGAACCCAAAACATACAGACTCTCAGTGCTCCAAATTTGAAATAATAAGAAATTAGATTGTGCTTCCGTTTTATTTTTCTGAGGTTAGTCCTCGGCAGCCCTTAGCTAAGCAGAATTTCTCAGACACAAAATAGCAGAAAGGCTCAGAAACAAAATATCAGTGTTCTGTTTCATGGTCTTGTGTTCCCCTGAGATACCGAAGAGACCACCTAGCAACTCAGAAATTCTAGAAGTAACGGAACAACGGTGTCCTCACATTGGGAAGCTGATCATTTTATCTGTTCATTCATAAAGTACAACACAGCAAGCTAGGACTTCTGTTGTGCATTCAGAGGTGAAAACCCCAAGTGTGGGATTCTAGAATGATTTTTGCAGGACACTGGACATATCAAAAAGCATTTGAATTTTCTGTCACCAGAGATCCCTCGTCATGGTGATCCTGCTACTCTGGCACGCTTTTACAGGAGGAGGCTGCTGCTCTGATTTGCAATTTCAGCCCCATTCTACTGCCTTCAAGGAAGGATCATTGTCCGCGGATACAGCTGAAAAGAAAGACAGGGCTGAAATGAAGTCCTGCTTTATTTTTCTGGCTCGTTTTCTGTATCAGAGAAACTGGTCTTAACACATTTTGCACCCAGAATACAACAGAAGACGACACTGGATCCACAATAATTGAGAGAGAAGGTATTACCCGCGTCTCACAGTGGCAAATCTTCCCTCAAATACAGGAATGTAAATAGCAACAATAAGGAAAGTTAAACTTAGAGCCTCCGGGGACAGAATTCATAAACATTGTGCAAAATGGTTTATAAATGTCATGTTATTATTTCTTAAAATGGGTTAGGCAGGTGTTTATCCATGCTTCTTTATAGGCCAAAGTGGTTCTGCATTCTCAAATCCTTTTCCTGCAGACTGGAATTGGTTACAGGTTGTCTGCTAAGGGGAAAACGAATGCGGGAAAGTGCACCACATGTAAAAGCCAGAAGAGCCCTGCGAGTTGAGCTCACCCAGCCATCTCATCATGCCGAGGACAGGGGTATGGAAGTGACAGGCTTCAGGTCACATCCTGGATATGTGAACAGATGAGCTCAGCCTGAGCCCCAAGGTGGCCTCCTTCTATCTGGGATGACTTTTATAACACCCTGGGGGAAGTAATATTCACTCAAAGAAGTAAGAGACTGCAGTGTAATGTAACAACTTGGAATGCTAATAGTAAGTCAATAATGCCATGATATTTTTTAAAAGCCAGTATAAAGGTTAGGACATATGGAATACAGATTTATTTTTTAAGTAGAGAAATTCAGCGAAGAAAAACAATGAACGGAGGGGAGAGGGGGAATGAAACAATCATCTTACCAACGTGAGCGACTCAGTCTCTGAACCGGGTTACCCCCATCTCTGAATTACTATGCTTTCGAACTGGTTCTTCTACAGATGTGGGGGGCACCATGAACACCGTTTGGTAATACTTCTTTGCATCTTTTCAACCAGATGTATTTTCATCTACAGTTGTTTGTGGCCAACTAGCATCCCATGCCCTGCCTGCTCGATGGGTCACTAATCCTGTTCCCTAACATGAGACGTCTAAAGTGCTTTGATTTTCCACCATTAGGAGTAACAGAATCTTGATGGAAACTAAGCAAACTTAGATCCCTTCTGGGTGTGTTGTCTTACAGCTCTGTTGGCCTGAGCACTATTACCCTCTCTGATCAGTTTCCTTGGCAATCGATCCTGTCTCTGCCCAGGCCACCGTCTGAAGGGGAGGCACTGCTCAAACAGGACGTGAGCAACACGTGCTGCTTCCTTTTGCCATTATTATTTATGTATTTGTTATTATTATCAACAACTCTTCCACAAAGATCTTCATAATTACAGTTCTGCACACATTCTCATTGCCCGGGAATCATCTTAAAACTTCCATTACTACATTTTAAAAATATATGCACTTTTCACCTTGACTGCTAAATTGTCTTTTTAAAAGACTGTGCTAAAGCTGGGCACATAATCAGTCCCAGCACTTTGGAAGGCTGAGTCAGGAGGATTTCAAACAGAGTCTCAACTGGACAACTTGGTGAGATAATGTCTCAAAATTTAAAAAAAGAATAAGAATAAAAATTAATAATAATAGTAAAAGGGCTGGAGTGTAGCTAATATAAAGGATCTGAGTTCAACCCCCTGTATCACACAAACACAAATACAAACACACACACACACACACACACACACACACACACACACACACGTCCTTCTGCCACATTACCTGTCCATAAGAAGAAACAAGAGCTCTCAAGAGCTTCCGGCCGTCACAGCAGCATTATGATTCTTCTTTTACAACCTTTGCGAAATTGAGTAGTTGGAAGGTTTTGTGATTATTGTTTTAATTTTATTTCTCTGCGTGTCAAGAGTTTGTGTCTGTGTTTCCGTCATTTGTATTTATTTTCTTTGGTCATTTGTACTTATTTTCTCTGGCACGAGCTGATCTGTCTGGAATAGGTCACGAAAGTCCATTTAGCAGCTTCTTTGGACCAAGAAAACAGAAACAGTGCCCCAGACTCTGGCGTGGGTGCTCTGTGGAACGCGTGCCCGGAAGCCTTCCTCGGAGGCTGCGGTGGGCCGGCTGACTCTGAGTGACTGCGTAGGCGGCGCCTGGGAAACCAAGTGGCCTCCCAGAGCAGCTCAGCAGCATCTTCCGTGGCAGGGTTCCCAGGTTTATCCCGTCTTCCCTTCGTGTTACTTAAGGGACGGTCCACTGCTGGTGGAACTCAGGCGCTTCCTCCCACACCAAGGTTTTCTTGTTATGTCACCAAGTGTACAGGTCACTCAGATTCACTGATAAAGGGTCAGAGAGGGAGAGTCTGGGCGAGCAGGAATGTGTTCACCAAATAGATGATCTGACCTTTCATTTCAGAGCTGTGCTGTGTGCCTGCCAGGCCAAGGAACTGGGCTCTGGGGGGAGGAATTACATTAGGAATGTAGAGAAAGGAGTGGCCCAGGTAGGTGTCAGAATCCTCGAGGTCAGCAACCCTTTCAGGCCTTTCAGATGTCACAGCAGCCAGGCCAGTCATGGTGGTCAAGAAGCCAGGCCAGAGAGCATGGCCTTGACCTAAAGGGGTGATTACTCTCAGCTCCGGCCTCACTGAGAACATGCAGCTAGCATGGCCGAAACTCAGACTGTTGTAAGAAATCGCTGGATGGGTTGTTAGTTCAGTTTTTAAGACACTGGTTAGATGTCAAATGAAGGTAAGCTCTGACCCGTGGAGATAGTTGATGACCAGGAAGCTAAAACTTCACAGTCGCAGATACAGGTGGGGCATGAACTTCATTTTCTAGGGCAACATTCAGATAGGTTGAAAGGACCATGAAAATATTGGATGAATGAATTTTAAAAAGCTATAACCAAAACAGAGTTAAGGGCATAATGCATAGCTGGGGTAGAGGGTTTTAGGGGAGTAAATGTATAATCCAGTGTGAAGACTCAGACCTGATGGATTCAGCAAGATGTTAGAGAGTACGGTTTGGAGAAAATAACCAGCAAAAGTCTCAGCACAGTGGCGTCCTCTGCAGCACTGCGCATGCAGCTCCTACCCACTGCTGCCCTGGACACTACTATACCAGTCATGCGTGACCCTCACAAATAGGTATAGTGAAACTTCACTGAAATCAGAAGGCTCTCAGGCCTTACCCCGCAGAATCTTTCCTGGACACTCCCATGCCACTCTTTCCCAAGGGCTGTCGATACTCTTTCTCTTTAAACAGCAGCTCATGGACGATGCTCTGTTTCTTTTTTTCTATTTGGAAGCACTCCAGCCTAACACTTGCATGGTTACCATGGCAACTATCAAGGTAGCATCGTCTTGTGCCTGAAGCTCAGACTGCCAGCAAGAAAGCCAATACAGTAGTATATTGTTTCTTCCTGGACTAATCTTTTAAACTGTAGCCTACAGTGTTCCCATAATATATTCGATCAGAAGCTCCAGCGCTTTATTGAATTTAATGTGCCATGGCTCTCCTTTGACTGAGCAATCCATTCAGTAGCGGGCCTTTATTTTGAATTTTCTCCTTTGCAATGAAAAAGTGCCAGGACTACTTTGGTGCATGTTCTATGATTTTTACAGTTCTAGAGAAGAAAATGGATTTGTACACATAAACATACTTTGTCTTTTTAATCTTATGCTCTTTGAAGAATTATTCATCTTGTTTTGACAGGCCCAGGTGGGCTGTTGGCCAAACATCTGATGTCTAAGATGGTGTATCTATCACCAGGAAAGAGCTGATGCGTAGCTGGGGAACACTGGCAGGAAACAAGAAGTAAAAACTGATAGCCATGGCAACCCACGGCTATGAGTTCCAAGCCCTCCAAATTACCAGTCCACTATGGCCTACTGGAAAACCCGCATCTCCCAGCCTCCCTGAGGAAGCGGAGGGAAAGGAAAGAAAGACTGAAGGTGCATAGAACAGTACAGAACAGAAAGAACCCAGCAGCACCCCATGGATGGGAGAGTCCTTGGGGAGTCAATAAAATGAGGACCTCAGTTGTTTTAGGAAGTTTCAGAATCAGGGCCAGAGATACGGTCAAGTGGCACAGCACCTGTCTGCCAAGTGTGAGCTCCTGAGTTTGATTCCTGGTACCTCCCTGCCCTCATAAAAGAAAGTTTCAAAGGACACTAGTGACGAAAAAGAAAAGTATTTTAATAAGGGTTGCACATGCACTTATGCTTGAAGTTTCTCTTCACTGTTCAGATGTTACAGGAAATAAAGATGAATAAAATAGCTCATCACTTTCAAGAAGGTTGTAATTTGCTGTGGTAGCCTGATAATGGCTTCCAAAGATAAGTCTATGCCCTAATCCCCGTCTCTGGGACCAGTGAATGTGGTCTTATTTAGAAAGAAAGTCATTGTAGATATGATCAAATTAAGGATATAGCAATGAGGAAATTATTCCAGGTCATCTGGATGGGCCCAAAACACTGTCCCAAGCATCCTTGTGAGAGGTGGGCATGGGGGATACAGGAGAAGATGGTGTGAAGCCAGGGCCAGAGGATGGGGTGGTGCAGCCCAAGGCAATGAATTTTAAAACATCCTAGCAGACACCAGAGACTAGAAAAGGAAGGGGAAGCTTCTTTCCCAGAGACTTCAGAGGTAGTGTAGTCCTGCTGACACTTGGACTGCAGGTTTGTGGCCTCTAGCTATGAGAGAAGGCATTGGGGGCATTTCTAACCAGCAGGACTGTGGTGTTTTGTTACTGCATCCACAGGGGCTTGTGCATTTGGTAATATATAAGCAGCTTCTGTGGTAGGCTCTCTAACAACCAGCACATCCATTGGATATCTCATCACTGCTAAGCATTTTAGATGTACTCATTCTTTTAATCTTCCAAATAATTCTATGGAACAGATATCATAGACATCTCCACTTTATAAATGAGGTAACTAAGGCCCATTGTGTTAGAAAACTATCCCAAAGCACTGTTGTAAGCTCAGAAGTTCAAAATGTGCCTTCGCACCCTGTTCTCTTTCTGTAACGACTTATGCGATTGCCCCCTTCTGTAAGATTTGTGTAATCGCTGTTTAACTTGCAACCTTGTAGCTTACCCACTGTGCAATCCCTTCCCTGCCTCCCTGGTTCCTGTAACTGCTTGTTCTACTTCCTTGGTTTCTATGGAGACAAACTGATCTTCAAGCTTTATCTCCTCCCCTTGCAGTCTGCAGCTTTAAAAACACTTGCAAGCCCCCTGCCGCCCGCCCAGTGCACACTTCCCCGATCAGCTCCTGGGACAGTGTTGCTGCTGAGCTCAGCTAATAAAGTGCTTTTCTTTTTCTTTTTGGAGTCTGTTGTTTTGACCACCACATTTGGGGGCTCGTCCGGGATCCCACCATTTTTGGGGTTCTCCCCTTGGATTCCTGTTCCTCTATTCCTCAGATGAATCAGATACTTCCAAGGAACAAGACACCAGGATCTTTTTGAATGCGGTTTCCTTCTACTGGCAGGTACCTCTTACTTTGGTTTCCTTTTGAATCCTCTGTCCTTGTTCTGTTCTTTGTTCCTGTGTCTCAGTCTATGCTCTGTTCTTTGGGTGCACCCTCTGAACTTTGGGGAATTAAGTCCTTAGGCTTATTCCCATTTGTGGCAAGACGTCACCAAAATTAGGGTGGGTTACCACCATTTGAGGGAGGCATTGACCTCTGCTGGGTGTACCGTACTTGGGGAATCAAATTTTCTGCTCCCATTTGGGCAAGATGTCACCAAAACCTTGTCTTAGCTCTCATATACTTTCATCCTCTTGTCCTATTCTTGATTTATCTGTTACTGAAAATTTTTGCAATCCAAGCCAGACCTAATATGTAAACCACCTCTTAGAAAGTTTTTTTATATATATCAGCTGATTAACTCGAGTTAAATCAAATCAGATGATTTTTTGTGGGGCTATTGGTTAGTTTAAAACCCCTGGGAGGGATCAGCAATTGACAAACAGGAGAGTGGCCATCTCTCCTAGTTTTAACCAGCTCCTGGTTGCAAATTGAGGACCTGCTCCAGTCTCCATAGCCTATTTGGGTGATTCTTTGTCTTTGTGGCAGGTTTCTGCCATCTTGTCTTTGTCTTTGTGGCAGGCTTCTGCCCTCTTGTCTTTGTCTTTGTGGCAGGCTCTGCCACATTGTCTTTGTTCATCTGTACCCCTGCCATGTGTACCCGCTATGATGGGTCAATCTGCTTCTTCCCCTATGTCACCCTTGGAACTTATTCTTAATCCTTTTAAGGACTTTAGGGATCAAGCTGCTGGATATGGAGATCCAGTCTACCCTAAGAAGCTAAGACACTTCTGTGAGCTCAAGTGGCCTTCCTTTGGTGTCAGATGGCCTTCAGAGGGAACTTTTAACTTACACATCTCTCAACAGGTCTGTCAAGTCATCCTTGTAAGCCAACCACACACCCAGACCAGGTTGTCTATATTGAAGCCAACCACACACCCAGACCAGGTTGTCTATATTGAAGTTTGGATGGACTTGATCCAAGACCCACCCTTGTGGATATGAAACCCTGGGGAGCACAACCTCCCCTTGTAGCAATGATGAAAACTAAGGTGTCGCCTCCTCCTGTGGTCCTACCTCCTCTTGATGATTCTCCTCCTCTTTCCCAACCCCCTCCTTACTGCTCTGATTCTCCAAGCTCATCAGTATCTACCCCATGAACCACTATCCCTCCTCCACCGACAGTCCCTGCTCCTCGTAGCCCTCCCCATACCTGCAGCTGTTGTCCCCCATCTCCCTCTTCCATGCCTAGCCCTGACTCCACTGAGTCACCACCCTCTATCCCCCCTCTCTGAGAAGCCTCTCCCTCATACTCCTCTCAGTGCACCTTTTTCACATATGTCCCCTTTTCCATTAGTGATTTGTATAACTGGAAATTGCAGAACCCCCCTTTTTCCAATGACCCACAGGCACTAATATTTCTTCTTGAGACTAGCTGTTTCACCCATCAACTGACCTGGGATGACTGCCAACAACTTTTTCAGACTCTCTTCACATCTGAGGAATATGAGCGAATTCGTACTCTAGCACATCAATCTGTCCTCGATACCAATGGAGAACTCACTTCAGACCCGATGAAACTTAATGTTGTGTTTCCATTGACCCACCCCAACTGGGATCCCAACACAGATGGAGGTAAGGAGGCTCTTGATCGGTATTGCCAGATTCTACTCGTGGCACTTTGAGCCGCTGCCTGAAAGCTGACCAATCTATCTAAGATAACTGAGGTGAGACAATTGGTTCTGAGTCCCCTTGGCTTTCCTTTAGTGCCTTCTATCATGTATACACACTCATAGATCTGGAGGCACCAGAGAACAGACAAGCTATTAATATAGCCTTCATCTCCCAGTCGGCCACTGATATCAAATGTAAATTACAGAAATTAGAAGGCTTTGAGGGAATGACTTTAGGACAGTTAATGGAAATGGCCCAAAAGGTTTTTGACAACAGAGAAGATCCAAAAGATAAAAAAATTGACTAAGATTTTGGCTATATTGGCAGAAGGGCATACTCAGGCCAAAAAGGAAAAAGGCCAACAACCAAGGGCCCCACTAGATAAAAACCAATGTGCATACTGTAAGGATATGGGCCACTTCACTGGAAGGATTGCCCAAAATTAAAGGCCAAGCTGGAAAAAGGGGAAATACTCCCCGTGTCTTACTGGAGAAAGACTGACAGTTTCAGGGTTCGTCTGCTCCCCCCAAACCCCAGGTACCCCTAACTGTGGAGGGGCAACCCATAGAGTTCCTGGTTGACACTGGGGCCAGTTATTCTGTGCTACAGTGCCCCCTTGAGGAAATATCCAAAAATACCTTGGCTATTCAAGGAGCCACTGGTGACTCCAACACTACCTGTGGACTCATACTAAGATTACTCATTTGGGGAACCAAACTTCAACTTACTCCTTCTTGTGGTTCCTGGGTGTCCCAAAACCCTACTTGGCCAAAACCTACTTCATAAACTTCAGGCCAATATTAGTTTCTCTGAGGATGGTCCTCATGTTCATCTCCAGGATGCCCCTATATGCCTCTTGATTACCTGCCCCATTACTGAGGGACACTTATTACTGGTAGAACCAGAAAGGCTTCCTTCAGAGTCTCAGGCCAAATTACTGGACCTCCTCATGCAAGAAATTCTGGTCGTGTGGGCTGAAACTAACCCTCCCAGACTGGCTGTTAATCATGCACCCCAAGTTGTTGAACTCCTGCCTCACACTACTCCTGTCAGGGTATGTCAGTACCCACTTAACCTCCAGGCATGAATAGGAATCTCAAAACACATTCAGACACTAAAAGAGGCCAACATTCTGATACCATGCACATCGGCTTGGAATACTCCACTGCTGCCTGTCCAAAAACCTGGGAATGCAGACTACCAACTGGTTTAAGACCTAAGAGAGGTAAATAAATGTGCTGTCACCTTCCACACAACTGTCCCAAATCCTTATATGCTTTTAAGTCTCTTCCTCCAGACTAAATCTGGTATTTGGTTCTTGACATCAAGGATGCCTTCTTCACCCTTCCAATTGCTCTGGTGAGTCAACCTATTTTTGCCTTTTAGTGGACTGACCCAGACACTGGGGATTCATCCCAACTGTCTTGGACTAGGTTACTACAAGGTTTTAAGAATGCTCCAATACTATTCAATGAGACCCTAAAAAAGGACCTCCAAGAGTTCCGTGGAGAGCACCCAGGGATCACCTTGTTGCAGTATGTTGATGACATCCTCTTGGCAGCCCCCAGCTGTGAGGACTGCCTACAGGGCACTTAAGACTTATTACATACCTTGGGATATCTGTGTTATCATGTTTCTGTAAGAAAGGCTCAACTGTACATACAAGAGGTGACTTAACTGGGTTATACCATTGTTAAAGGCAAATGGTCCTTGTCCTCTAAAAGAATTGAGGTGATCCTTCAGATCCCTGAGCCTCAAACTAAGAGGCAAATTCGAGAGTTCCTGGGATCTATAGGCTATTGTCGCCTCTGGATACTGGACTTTGCTGAATTAGCTCAACCCCTCCATGCTGCCACAGGAGGGACTCTTTCAGATCTACCTGTTTGGACTTAAAAGGAGAGCCAAGCTTTTCAAAAATTGAAAATGGCTCTTACTCAGGCTCCTGCATTGGCTTTACCTAACCTGACCAAGCCCTTTCTGCTGTTCATGGCTAAACAACAAGGAATAGCAAAAGGGGTATTAACTCAATCTCTGGGACCATGGTGGTGTCCCATAGCATATCTCTCAAAAAGACTAGACTCAGTAGCTACAGGATGTCCAAACTGCCTCTGAGCCATCACTGCCACTGCCTCCATAGTAAAGGAGGCCAATAAATTAACTTTTGGACAAAAACTCCAAGTTGTGGCACTTCATGCAATTGTGAAACCTCATGCAATTGAGGCCCTTCTTAGGGCTCCACCTGATAGATGGCTCTCCAATGCAAGAATTGTGCAATACCAGGCCCTCCAGCTTAACTCTAACCTTATTGAATTCAAGGAAGCCTCTGCCCTTAACACTGCAACCCTTCTGCCTGACAATGACCCACAGATGCCTACCCACAATTGTCTGGATCTGCTTTCCACAACCACCAATCTCTGCCAAGATCTCACTCATCTCCCCCTGGAACATCCAGGTATCGTTTACTTCATCGATGGTAGTAGTTTCATCTTTGAAGGTAAAAGAGTAGTGGGGGCAGCTGTGACCACAGAGACACAAGTTGTTTGGGCTTAACCCCTAGACCAAGGTACTTCAGCTCAAAGGTTTAGTTGGTTAGTTCCCAGGTGTAGAGAGATGGGTTATGATCAAAGGACATCATAACTGTTGTCCAACAACTGAGAGAAAACAGCATTATCAGGAGCATTTTG
The DNA here is from genome assembly GCA_004027455.1 of Hydrochoerus hydrochaeris. Taxonomy (NCBI): domain Eukaryota; kingdom Metazoa; phylum Chordata; class Mammalia; order Rodentia; family Hydrochaeridae; genus Hydrochoerus; species Hydrochoerus hydrochaeris. Next base: position 48,122 of record PVLA01005858.1, read on the forward strand.
ACAATTTAAGTTTAAGGGGGTTCTCAGTCTGTGTGATAGTCCACTTATCTGTTTCCTGGATGTCTGGTGGGTCAACCTTGATGTGAGAATGATGTATCCAGGTAGGTTTTCCTGCTACTTTGACAGCCGTCGGGGTGCTGAGGATGATGGTGTATGGTCTGGTCCAGCGAGGTTCAAGAGAGGAGTTGCAGGGATGACGCTTAAGCAGCACTTGGTCCCTTGGATTAGAAACAAGTGGAGTCTCTGGTGTGGGGCAGAGGTTTGATTTGGTGGTCTCGGAAGAGTTGGTGGATAGAAGTGAGCACAGGTTGAAGAGCCTGCAGGGACTTAATTAAACTGTGGTTAGCAGTTTCAGCTAAATGGGCACTTTCAAGACAGGGGACAAGGGGAGGCAGTCTTCCATAAACTGCCTCAAAAGGAGTTATTCCAGAGACATATGGGGTACAACGAGCACACAAAAGGGCAAAAGGAAGGAAACTTACCCAGTTCTCACCAGACTCTAAGATCAACTTACTAAGTGTTTCTTTTAAGGTACAGTTCATCCTTTTGACTTGGCCTGAGCTTTGAGGATGGTAGGCACAATGGAGTTTCCAATTAATATGTAATAACTGAGCTACTTTGTTAGTTACAGAAGCTATGAAAGCCAGGCCATTGTCAGACCCTATGGATAGGGATAGGCTGAATCTGGGAATTATCTCATACAAAAGCTTTTTGATGACAATTAAAGTCGATTCTGATTTTGTTGAGTATCTTCAGTCCATCTATTAAAACCAATAGATACCTGTGTCCATGTAATCCTGGTTTCCCTATGTGCATAAAATCAATCTTCCAATGTTCCCCTGGAAAAGTTCCTCAGACCCGAGTTCCTTGTTGAATAACGACAGCCTTTGCATTTACTTGAAGGCATTCTGGACACCTCTGACTTCCTATGCTAGCTGGGTCAATCTTGGAACAAAATATCTGTTTCAGAGCAATTCAGCTAATTTGGAGCCCCCCAAGTGTGAGACTTGGTGGATTTGAAGAATTAAGTCTTTTCCCAGAGCTGCAGGTATCAAAATTTGTCTATTTGGCAATTGGTACCAATTTTAAGGAGGCATTTGTTTTGCCTTTAGTTGTCTAGCCAGTTCTTGATCTGATTTTGAGTAAACAATCTGGGGCAAACAAGAGAGCAGTAAAACCAGCAGCAGATGAGTCACAGACTGCATGGACAATCTTAAGGCAACTTCTCGAGCACTTTTATCTGCTAAAGCATCTCCTTTAGATATTGAGTCTGTCCCTTTTTGGTGACCTCTACAATATATTACTGCACAGACTTAGGTAGCCAGATGGTGGCCAGAAAGTCCAGGATATATGGTGCATTTTTGATTTTTAACCCTACAGAAGTCAGGAGTCCTCTTTCTTGGTAAATAGCCCCATGAACATGAACCAGCAAAGGCATAACAGCTATCTGTGTATATGTTCACCTTTAAATCTTTGGCTAATTTTAAGACTTCTGTAAGAGCATGCAAAAGGGCAAAAGGAAGGAGACTTACTCAGTTCTTGCCAGACTCCAAAATCAGCTTACTAAGCTTTGAGGATGGTAGGCACAATGGAGTTTCCAATTAATTTGTAATAACTGAGCTACAGTTTTAAGGGGCTACAAGTACTTTAGGGGCTTCCAGGTGTTAGCATATAAGAAACATTGGGTATTACAAGTACCATACCTAATTAGTAGTATTTAACAGATTTAACAGATTCAAGTACTAAATAGTCAAAAGATCATGGCTCACACTCTACTCAATTTCTTACGCAATTAAAAATACACACATTCAAACACATAAGATGGGAAAGTATACATTATCCATGTATGCTAGAACTAAAATACCTTTTTTCTAGATTTTCTAAGAGAAAATCATGAATAATGTAGTTGACATTTCTCTATCCTTGTGTACCTCACTGTTCTGGCACTCTTAGCCATATTCCACCTGTCTCATGAGAAGAATCCTATGTCTTCCTGACACAAAAATGTGTAAAATGCTGTCAGGAAACATGGAGTGGACCAGTTTTGTGATGCATCAGAGTCATGGGGGGAAACAATTTTCCCCAAGCCAATTATGAAGAGCATAGAAAGACCAGTCAAAGAAAGGGCCTAGATGATGATGTAACTGGAAGCTGGTAGAGGAAACTAAGAAAAGATCATTAGACTACCACAGTAATAAGGGGAGCATGAGTGACGTTTGCCCTTTGTGTGCTCGGAGTGGGGATATGGCAGATTACAGGAGTGAAAGGGGGATTAGGCAGGGTTGGAGGTGGAACAGGTAGGATAAACCTTTCATGGGGGAGATCTGGCAGTGGGATAAGAAGAGGTGAGGGCTTGGGTGGGCAGATAGACAGCAACAGGTCAAGTAAAGTTCTTCCTTCTAAAGAGACCTGGTGAAAGTGAGACAAACAAAACAGAAAATGAAGCCAGTGATTTTTAGCAGCAAATGCTCTTCCTAGATTCAAAGGCAAATAAATTAAACTCAATTTAGTAATTCTTGCAGTTTTCTAGAAAGACTCTGAGTATGAAAGGGTGCTTTGAGGAGCAAGGCTCTAATTTCAGAGAAACTAGTGCTTTGCCAGTGTTTTTTCTTTAGCTTTTGCGTGAGTCAATACAGTGGTACCTTGGTTCACAAACTTAGTTAGTTACACAATTCTTGGGAAAATGGAGCTTTTAAGATTTTTTTCTTTACCAGATCTAAATTATTTATCTAAAGACAAGAAATTTCATTTAATAATGCCCAAATCTCTCCAGTCTTAGATGTAAGAAGATGGAGAGTTTGGTGGTTTTGAAGGACAATTTTAGCTAAGGGATTAATTAATTAATTAATTAATTAAAGTGCAGCTGGAAACAGACAACAGGGGTCAGCGATTGGAGGTCCCTTTCTATACCTCACCTTAATTACTTCAGTATTATTTTTATACATATTTGGTTATACTTTTTCTGCTGAGTGTCTAAGACCAAATTAAAGTGAGACCTGTGTTAATCACAATTAACATCTTGCTGTCTATCAAAGTCAGTTAAGTCTCTCCAAGCATTTCACTTGGAACCATGTATAGAGCCCCTCAGCACCTCTATCAGTGTCAGCTGCCAGTATTGATCATGGTCTTTCTTGACCACGTAGCTTCCTATGAAAGTATGGGAAACTTTTCGCTCTTTGGTGACCCTCTTTTTTGGTATATTGTACTCTGGTTGACTCCTGTCCCTTAGAGTATCCAACAATCTCTCTGTTCAAGAGGTTAGATGTCTCACCAAAATTGTAACATCCTGTAGAAAAGGTCTCCTCATGTCTTGAGTCCTTTCAGACCTTGGAAGGCCAGCACCAAAATATTGATCATCCTCTTAGGACAGTTACCTTCCTAGTTTTAATCTGAAACCTCAATTGTTGAACATTCAGAAGAGGTCAATTATATCAGTATTATAGGGAGAGAAGTAGTTTTAATTTTGTGATCTAGCTATCAAGCATCTCAAAATATAAACTATGACCAGAGAACTGCTACTTCCTCACTAGTCATGGTCATCTTAGAAGTCAAATATTATAGAATGCTAAAAGATAAATTTTCCAAGGGTCTGAGATCAAGAGAAACACAGCATTTTAAAATGACAATCATGATGGCATCATTAGAACCATTACTAGAGACATTACTAGAACTAGTTTTGTCATTATCTCTGAAACACATTTAGTTATTGTCTTGATTACTTTTCTCTCTTTGCTGGGACAAAATACCTGACACCCAAAATTAAGGAAGGAAAAGTTTAACTAGCTCACAGTTTGTGGAGGTTTTTGTCCATAATTGGCTGGCTCCAAGTCAGGGTGGCATGGCACAGGGCAATAGTTCAAGATGACAAAAGACAGCAAAAGCAGCAAGAGCAAAAGTAGGGCAAGAACAAGCCTCTTTTCCTCGCTTATACTGTAAGCAGGCTATACCCTTTGGGTAGATGTAGCCTTCATAGGACCTCTGTGCCCTCCTCCTCTGGCACAGGCTGAGAATGTTTACAAAGTAAGGACCTGACTCCCTGCTGAATCACTTAAACTTTTGACTTTCTGAAATTGACACAATGAACAATATCCTAAAGCAATAACAGCTTGTTTTCTACAACCCAGGATGTAGAGCTGATGAGTTACTTAGTTAAATTTCTAGACTTCTTAACATGACACAATTTATCAACCATAATAGCTGTTCAGTATAGAAGTATAGAATATCTTTTTGATCAGTTATTTTTATCTAATTACAAAATAGTAAATGACATAAGGAAAGTTTTAACTAATTTGTTATATCCTAACCATTCTCTGCTATCAGAGTGACATTTAAGCAGACTGTAACCATTTGTAGACATGCTTTACAGGTTATTAATGTCTACCCTTTAGATTTCCAGACTGACATTTTCTGGGCTGCACAATGTTTGGGTATCTTTATTATAACAATTACACAATAATCACACAAAGACAATCCTGAAATGTATCCACATCATCTGGCTAGCTGGCTCATATTGGATTGGCATGAACATTTCATCACAAGTAAGGGAACACAAGTAAGTAATGTCAGATGTTTCAACCTAAAAGTTTACCACTATAAACAACTTTAGCTGAAAGTCACCAGGGTGAGGTCAACTTGTGAAGTTTAGAAGTTTAACTAGGTGACTCAGCAGGGCGCCAGGGTCCTCACTTTGTAAATATCCTCATCCTGTGCAAGAGGAGGACATGAGATGGTGTGTCTTAGTTACGTTTCTCTCAATGTTGAGACAAAATACTTGACACCCAAAATTAGGGAAGGGAAGGTTTATTTCTTACATTTTGGAGGTTTCAGCCCATACTCAGCTGGCTCCAAGGCAGGATGGATGGCAGGACAGCCGTTCATGACCACCACAAACAGCAGTTGTGAACAGAGCAAAAGAGCAGGGACACACCTTCTTCCTGTCTTTACAATGTATGTCAGCTCCATCCCTGGGTGGTTGCAGCACTCCTATCACCAATCCCAGCATTAGACAACAAACCAATTACGAATGCCACTCAGCCACATCCATGATTGCATGAGGCTTAGGGGACCATCTGAACACCAACCATAACATGGTGTGAGTGCTACAGCCACCCAAAGGGTTACACCCTAAAGGAGAAAAAGAGGTTTGCTCTCCATCTTTTTGCTTTTGCTGGCTTCCACCACTTTGAACTGTTGTCCCTGTGTCACATTACCCTGCCTTGAAGTCAGCTAATTATGGACTGAAGCCTCCACAAACTGTGAGCTAAATAAATCTTTCCCTCTTTAATTTGGGTGTTGAGTATTTTGTCTCCGCAGTGAGAGAGGAGTAACTAAGTTTCTTCTTTGAAGGTCTTTCCCCTCAAAAAACACAAACATACCTTTTAATATGCTATGGGGTTAGGACAATTAGTAACAAAGGAACTAAGCAAGTCACTCTTTTCCTTTCATTCAACTGCAAATGCTACACCATCCTAATGATAATCCATGCTTCCATAATCCTACCACAGGGACTTTGTGTGAACCACCTTCCTTCTCTCTACTCAGCCATACACCCAGCACCACTCTGATTATCCAGGCTTAAGCATGGGAGGTTGTGCATATTGCTGACTCAGAGAGAGACAGGAAAGATGCTTTAGATCAGTGGTTTCTGGCCCCATGAGTACTGGAAGCCTCCGTTCTTTTTTCCCTTCACACTAGATTCTCTTTGTCCTTTTCCCCTTGAATCCCTTTTTCCCTTTACTCTCTTTTCCCCTTCAAATTTCTCTTGTTACTCACTACATACTACAAGGTGTATGCTTGACAATTCCTTCCTTGTTGTACATAAGAGCCTGAACTATTTTTGTCTCATTCAAGTAAAATGAAGTTAGCAATTGGCATTACAGCTATATAAAAATGTTTACATATATTTGATTTCTATACTTAAGACAATTTTTAGACTCCTTTAACAGATTTCCTAAAGTGTAACTATACTGACAAGAATCAGGGACATCTTTACAGCTCTGATGAGTTTAGGATACAGGGTTAATAAATGCAAATCAACTTAATACCCAACATGCAAGTGTATCTCATTTATACAATAACAAAAATGTTTCTTTAATCAAAACAAATAGAGTTAGATCAAATTTAAACATCAGGACCAAATTTAAAGAGATAAATTTTGATCATTTTATATTTTTAAGGTCTAAATATATGTGGCATAAAAGATAGTATTTATTAGTTACTGTGTATGTATTAAGCATACACAGATTAAGCAATTCTATGCATTTAACTTTACAGCTGAGACTCACAGTATAACTTGTTGTTAGACATCTACATAAGTATATGTCCAGATATATAAGTTGTGTCATAAGCTAAGATAATAGTTGTTTGTTTAGTCAGTCATGAAGATGTCTGATAGATTAACATTTAAAATACTCTTTAAAAATTAAAGTTCACTTCTTAGTAACCAAAAGCCTAATAATGAGAACATAAGATAATATTTTAGTAAAATATTGAATCTTTGCTTTTAAATCTAGTTTTGTAAGTTTAACCAAGGGCATCTCAATAGTTCAGAAAACAATATTGTTTCAGTTGCAGAAAACTTAGCCTTTTAATTATAGCCAAAATCAGGTACTTCAAAGGACCCATCATAACATCTTTGAGAAAATTCCTTAAGTACTGTACACAAAAATGAAGACATTGCATTTATAAGAATAATTTTTTATATCATCCTGGCTTCTAACACCACAAATGGAAATATGTCATCAGTTTATACTCTTCCCAAGTGATTTGAATTAGCCTACTTTAAGTTGCATAAACCACAAGCATTTGAGATAATGTCTTCCGCATTCATTTATCTATAAGCCAACCTAAAAAATTCTTTTGGAGGATAATATATACTTAAAACAACACAGAGAAACACACATATTAACCTAAATCATATGTAAAATTTATGTCATTAAACTTTACTGAGTTTATTCCCTATGTAAGCCTTGAGGTTGTCTATCTTTATCTGGTAATGTTTTAAATGAATTTGCCTACCCTGAAAAACCATACAAATGGTTTTCCATGAAAATCTCAAAAAAAAAACCCAAAAAGAAATTGTTGAGCTCCAAAAATACTTATTTTCTTAAATGAAGCAGCCACGAATGCTTTCACTAGTTATTAACACACATTAAAAAGACCAACAAACATATAATCACACAGAACAGTTATTTTCAGATTAAATAGTGCACTCTCATTTTGTACCAGTCAAATTGAACTACAATACTTTTACCATTTTTAGATTTGCAAGTATAAATAGACTAGTCAGATCTGTTGTACTAAGAACCTGAAAGAAAAGAAAACCCTTTCACTCCTATGAAAGCAGTTTTGTTTTGTTTTGTTTTGTTTTGTTTTGGGTTTTGAGGCAGGGTCTCACTATGTTCTTTAGGCTGGCTTCAAACTCCTGGCAACCTTCCTGCCTCACCCTCCTGAGTACTGGGATTACAGGCATGCACCGCCACACCCAGCTCACAGCCTGTCTTTAAAATGGGTCCTAGGCTGATGGTTTATCATATGGAAACAGCCAATTAACCAGGCTTCTCCTTGTTGTTCCATAGCCATGGCTGAGAGCCTAAAAGACTATTTTGCTTGCCACATATAACAGTTCCTCTTAGAGAGACAGATGGCTAAAGGTAATTTCAACTCTTATCTTCAGGGGGTGCTCATCTTTTTCCTGATCAATAGTTGACAAAGTAGTTGAAGAGCTTTGCTTCTGTCCTTAGGGTACAGGGGACGGCAGAGGGGAGCTCAGGCCCAGCAAAGGTAGATGCCTCAGACTGTGCTCCAAGTACAGAGGGGCCTGGCTTTCCAGAGGCCTCATCTACACCAACACAAGTCAGAACTGTCTATGCAGAGCAGTAAGGCACCTCCAGCCTCCTCCTGGCCTCTGACAGCTGTAAAATGACAACAAGCACTTTGCCTCTGGGGAGAGACAGACCCTGAAGGAGTACAGAGCAGTATTAACAGCTCTTTCCAGGAGGGTGAGGGTCAAACAACTCCCAGTGCTTAAAGATTCACTCCAAAGGAATAAAGGAATTTGATATCGAGTGATGTCCCCATCTGCAAAACAAGGAGGGGAGAAGAAGGTGTCCCTTCTACTCCCTGGGGGTTTTTATATGCACTCAGGGCAGCCTGTGAGCTTTCCCTGCTCTGGAGAATCTTGTGCCTGGGCTGGAAAGTAAGCAGAAGACAGGTCAGGCCGGAATAGCCACCCTCACTAACACACGTATCCATCTCCTCTGAAAATTCATATTTCTAACTCCAGAGTGTGTTCCCAAAGGCACAAGCTATGGCTGATTCCCGCTATAACAGCCACATTTAAGAAAGGAAGTACTGCCAGCGAAAAATTAAACCAGTGACCAAGAGACCCTGACTATTGTGTGTTTTTGCCGGCTGCTCCTGCCAGTTACAGAGAAAACCCCTGCTCCAGCACAGGGTCGGCCAACACCCTCACATGTGCCCTTCTGGGTGAGTGTGGAATCCAATTCCCTTCTACGCAGTCTGTAAAGCAATGTCTATAGATGAGTGCTCAGCGTCTAGGGGTGCAAGAGCTTCCAGCTGAGAAGGAAAAAAGATTTTCAGGATTGTAAATAAAGCATATTACCATTTACTGACCATGGTAACAACCATCTCTAACAGAGGTGAACTGCCAAAACCTGTCCCTTAACCTCAGCTATATCCAACATCGCGAGCTGCAAAGCAAGTAGAAATGCAAAAGACCTTTCCCACAGCTAAGACAAAGCAATAAGCCACCTCATAACCGCCAAGCCAGTCAAGAAAGGAACACAAATAAATTCCACAACCAGTGTAGAAGTCTAAAAGTGATACACACAAAACAGGAACGCAAGATACTACCTGCAAAAGGAAAATGTCCCATCAAAAAAACCCAACTATGAAGACATCACAATCTTTCCATGCTCTCAACTTAAATCTAACATCACTTTAACACAAAAGACAAAGCATCAGCAACTGAAAAACAGAAGATGATAGTTTTTGATTAACCTAAACAAATAACAATTCAGAATGCAGTCAAAATGCTTAGGGGTATGGTGAAACAAATATCTCAACTTCCTTCCAAAGATCTCACCAAGGCCTCCACAATGATGTAGGAGAAATAGAACTCCTGAGCAGCCAGATGTCAGATGCATGCGTTTGTTTCACCCAAAATCAAAGAATGAATGAACGTGAAGAGTGGGATGGGTTTATTAACAGATAGCTCCTGAGAGACAGAGGGGGGTCCTGAGCGTGGGTTGTCCTCTAATTTTAAATGGAAAAATAAAATTGAAATAGCTGGTAAAAATCATTTGGATATATTCTCTTACTGTTTAACTTTTATGAATTAACATCACTCTGATTCTTTTGTACTTTTCCTAGTTCAAAAAGTTAATAGCTATGCATCAATGAATATAATCCTGCCCCTTCTCTAGACCAAAGGTCACTCTCTATTTCTCTATTCTAAATGGCACTGAACTTTGCAAATTTACATATAAATATAATCACATGAACTTCCATGGGGTTCCTTGTTATGGTCTCTCTTTCTGGTTGGTTTTAATTCTTCAAGGTATATAAATGAAAAAGCTTCACACTTTCTATACCCCAGATGATGTGAGACACATGGGAAGGGTAGCAGAAAAGATGTGAGATTTCAGAATGCAGATTTTCACACTGCCTCTGAGTGCCAGTCCACAATATCACTTCTAGATGACTACCGAAGACATGAACACGAAAATGTAATGATCAGATATGATACTTTGGGATCTAACACCCCATGAAATTCTGCTTGATTAAATATGACCCATGTGGAAACTTTCAAAACCTGAAATTAGTTTGGATATATTAGAAACCGTTCTCAGACATACTGATAAAAAAACAAATGAACTCAATAGCAACCTATGCGTATAGTAAAAAGAGGCATTCGTCCAATGCTGTCAGCAACAACTGGGGAATAGATGTGCCCTCAAACCTCTACTCCATGCATGTACAATGTGTAAAATGATTGCGTCTTCATGAGAATGAGACATGATCAAAGTCACTGGCACATGGGAACTCATGGTCCGGTGGTGGAGGCAGATATTTAAATGCTGGTGAAATGGACAGTAGGCTGTGGAACACCATTTATGGAAAATGAAACCTTAACGTGGGTTGACCGACTTAGCAGAGCAGTTAGTAATTTGGCTCTCAATTCGCTAGCTGCAGATTGAGGAAGATGGACCATGGTGCCTAATTTTTAGCTACATATTAAGCTCTTTAATTTTACATCCCTCCTACTTAAGAGCTCCATCTCTTCTGCCTCTGATCAGAAACTGAGGCCCTCTTGCATTAAAAATTCAATAGATTTTTCAAAACTATTGGAAAATAGATTTGAAAAATAAATCTATTGAAAAACTCCAAAATTCAGACAAACCTTTGTTCAATCTACACTGTGCCAAAATATTAATTTGAGTACCAAATTGTTGCTATTCCTTATTAACTACATTTGTAGATACACAAATTACAAAATAAGCGAATTCAGAGACAGCAACAGGTTGCAAGAAAATAAATCTATCAAGAACTATGAGAAGATTGATGTTATGGAAACAGAGGAAGAGCCAGCTAAGCAGAAATTTCAAAGATATTTATGCCTCCATTTTAGAAATTGAAGAGTTAGACACACAGTTTCTTGAAAGTCCTTGAACTGAGAAAGAAATTCAGAAGATGGTTCTTGTCCTCCTGATTTTTCCTAGGTCTAGAAAAGTCACTATCCTTACGTCAGTATCCTAAGCCTAAATATGAGGGTTTGGTATTCATTAAAAAGAAATCCAGTTCAAAATGGTTCAATTTTAAAAAGAGAATTTTATTATGATTTTTTATTATGATTTTTATTATGGAAAATAAAAGTACAAACTGCAGGCATCGCTGGATCTAGAAATGTAAGTTCTAGCCCCAGGAGCCTCTTGCTCTCCATCTATTGTCCCTGCTTTTCCTCGTGCTGGCTTCATACTCAAGCAAGTTCTCCTTCCTGATGACAAGATTGCTCCTCGAGTCTACAAATCTATATCCTAAAAACTTCAGACACACACACACACACTCACACACACACACAAAATGATGCCCTTAACTGTATACATTTTTTACAATCCTTGAATTGTGCTTCATCTCCAAAACACTTGGCTGGAGCCAGATAAAATGTCCTCCTCGGAAGCACAGTCAGCACAAATCCTGAGAATAACGAATATTTGACTTCCAGGGAAATCAGCAATCAGCTGCAGACTAGAAAGGCCATGGGTTTTGGAACCCCTGAAACAACAGTTTTCTTCATAGGAGGAAACCCATTGTCTCCTGGCAAACCCTAAATATCTAAAATTATCTCTAAAAACCTTTTCATTGTTAAACAAGGAAATCATTGCCCAAAAGATCTGATGATCTGTCCAAGTGTCACAGGAAATGACAGAAATAGAATCCTGATCTCTTAACTTGTGATCCTGTGTTCTGCATCTTTTCAAGTGTTCTAACTCCAGTGGTCAAGTGGATCAAGACAAAAGAGTTCACCGGATGAATTTTAGCACCGTAGGCAGCTACTGTAATGAAGACCATCCCTTTGTGTTTGCTAAAGATGCCATCAGGAATCTCTGTGAACCTCTGGTGGCCTCCACGTTGCCTGTGTTGGTTGACTGATTCTACTTTGAACATGCCACACACGGCACCTGTTTCTAGTCTAGCCAGACACACTCTGAGTTCTCATTTTTAATGTCTAAGAACACACTCATGGTTACCATAGCAACTGCATGGGGTAACTTCTTCTGTGTAGAGATGAGGATGCCAGCAACAAGGCTGTTTCTTTCTCTTGATTTAGCCTAGGCCTGAGGGTAGGAAACAGGACCCAGGCCTGAGCGATTTTATTTTTTAAGCTTTCCAGATGATAATATGCAGCCAGGAGTCTCTGGTACCACCCTTTAAAATTTTATGGAGAAAGGTTTGTCTGAGAGGTCGAAGAGTTCATTCAGTTCCATCCCTCCTGTTTCACTGCACAGTGCTCATGGTATGTACATGGTACCTTAGTAAAACTGCATTATTTTCCCCTCATCTCAAAGGATTATGGCCACTCTGATACATCATGTGATTGCTGGATTTCCAAGGTGCAAACTCATGAATATTTTTAATTAGAACTGTGGTTTCCTGATCTTTCCAATTGGGCCTCATTGGAACGGAATGGCAGCTGGAGACCAGGCACATCTGGCGGGTCTAACGGCCATGGTCAGTGCCTCGGAATACGCCATGTGAGTTCCCACCAGAGTGGCACATCGCTGCAATTGCTGCTGTGCAGAGGAGACGTGGGGAAAGGAGGAAGCGAGCAAATAACCACCTCTCGGTTAAGCTTTGCCAAGGCCTCAGGTGATTCACTGGCTACCAGCGAAGCTCACTCTTCAAAGTAAGTTCTATTCATTTCATATTACTGACTTGATTCATGTAAAAACATTGTACTCGTTGTGACCCAGGCAGGACTAATCCTCAAGGAAATGCGACTTGATATTCAAAAGTAATCCTTGGGAATTGAGTGATAAATAGTTGGTAGAGAAATTCCACCTCATTTTTGAGAGTTTAATGGAATAAATTTAAATTTAAATGTTCATAATTGAAAATAACGTGAAGCACTCTGGTAAACAATAGCAGAGAATTTATTCAGTAAATATTTATGCAGCATAGGCTATTTGCAAAATCTTTTAGTAGGCACTATAAATGACATAAAAATGAATGCTCTTGGGATGTTTGCAATCTACTAGAAGAAATGAGAGTCGTTAGTAAGTGGCATGCTGAGTGATGGGTGATTAAGGACGATGGAGTTCAAAGTAGGCAGACTTTGAACTTGGCAGAGAAAAAGGGAAAAGGTCAGGAGAAACAAAATTTTATTAGAAACAAAAAGAAAGGAGAGGGTGAAGGTGAGGCTCGTATGAGTACCCGTAGAATAGATATTTTTTACTAGGTACTACATTTAACTTTTGGAACAGCTGTATGGGTTTATTTCAAGTTACACAGATGTTAAAATTCAGAGATGTTAAGTGATTTCTCAGAGATGACTCAGGCAGTGATCAGTCACAGCAGTATCCATGTTCAGGAAAAAATGACCAGTACATTTGTACGGAAGTGAGGAAAAGGAGACTGAAATGCAGTCAACTGAGGCAAAACCAACAGCGCTGGGATGACTGGCTGATGTATTCAAAGTCAAATACATGTAACAAGAAGCATGATTAACCTGAAATTCAGCCAGGGAACCCAGTCCCAGTCCCTGTGACTATCACCCCCACCCCATTCTCCATGCTTTATCCCCCAACACTTCCATGCTCCCATGCCTCGCACATCTATGCAGACGCAACGCCCAACTCCACCCAGGGAGCCACAAAAATCCACTAGGTACGGAAACATTATAATTTTGGTACCTTTTCTAAAGAAACATGGAAGTCACAGAGGAAATTACACCAAAGAAGGAGATGTCCTTTACCCATGACCTGGACCTGGTCCTCTACACCTGCTTTTGTTCTTCTATTTCCTTCCCTCCTGGAAAGACAAGAAGGTACTCTTCTTGGCCTATTGAAGGGCTGTTCCACCCATGCTCATGGACAGATCCTTGGCATTTCAAATTGTTCCCCAGTACCTTGAGATATTTCCTCTAAGGAATGGCAAAGTGCTCCTTGGAATGACTTCCAGAAGGAGAGATGGATTGGATCAGTGGGAGCCTGGAGGCCGATGCCCTTGTGTACCATGATCCCAGAAGGACTTCACCCAGATGTTTGCAGAAATGATGGAAGGACAAAAATTGGATGTGAGGTATTAGGAAGGACAAACTGTTTTTCAACTAACAGAAGAAAAGAACATTCTATTTTTCAGATTCCTTTGCTCCTTAAAAACAACTTGAATTCTTAGTGAAGTTGATGGTATATATTTTTTTCTTCCTGATCAAAGTGCTTTAGTTCTAGCTAAGTTTTGAATAGAAATCAGTATTCTTTCCAGATATAAAATAGAATAACAGCAGGTGGCCTTGGAAAAGAATTTTCCTAACATGCTCTACACTTTTATCGGGGACATTTTTTCATGCCACTAGATTTTTTTAAAGTCATGGTTTAGTTTCCAGAAAACTTATGACTCTGTTTCCATTTAGTTTGCTTCACAAAGGAGCAGATTAGCTGGAGCACAAGACTGTCTGTGATTCACGGAGCAGCAGAGACCACTGATGCAGCAGGAGGACGGGGAAGGCAGATCATTTGTCTTTTCAGCAGGCACACACAAATGATCGTTTCCTGCCGTATGTTCCATAGAATTCTTTTATTTCCCCTCAGGTATTTGACCCTCGATTGAATAGAGGCATTGATCAAAGTTGAAACTGTAGAATGACTGATAGAATAGCTCTACTTTTTGGTAAATCAAATCTTAAAAAGAATTGAAAGCAAACTTCTTGATATTTCATTCCTACTGAGCCCCTGGCTCATGCGAACATGAGGGTGCTGCTCAACTACCCTGTCATTCTGACTTCTTTTTTAAAATTTACACAGCCAAGGCATTCTACAGTAGGAAAAAAAGGGTTGTTGTTTTTTATTTTTCATTTGTATGGATCTTAGAGATGGATCCTCTTAAGTAAAGGGTGATAATCTGAAATAAAACTCCTGTGTCTATTTCTAAAGAATTATGACTTGGAAGGTTCATACGAGGTAACGAAGAACAAGAAGAAATAGACATTGAGTGGAGAGGCCGTGCCAAACATCTGGAGCAGAGAGGAGAGCATTGTGGGAAAACAGATGGAGCGAAGCTTGGCCAGATAAAATTAAAGGCAACACCACTCGGCTTCTGATTAGCTAACAGAATTCTCCTTAGGAGGAAAGTGTCTATAAAACCTGTGCTTTAAATAACCTCTTGACATGAGAACACTTTAAAAAATTAGAGCTCTTATCAGGCAGGCATGGAGGTTTACTCTGAAGGTTTTAATTTACTAATTACTGAGTGGATGGTTGCTTTTTTTAAAATTAGAACCAAGACTCTAATTGATAACCAAAAGCCTTTAAAAAAAGACCCACAGTAAAGTTAATTTTATACTCTTTTAATTAGTCTACTGAAATTTCATTGGAAAAATCAGGGTCTAACTCACGAATTTGTGGGTAACAGTGAAATATCTGTGTTTGTCAAGAGAAGCTGGTGTGCTTCTTGGGGAATTGGCTTTACCTCTGCTAGAATGAGCTTGGTGTTTGAACATTTTATCCATTAGCTATATTGAGAACAAGGCCAAAGGCTCACAGGCTTTCCAAGAGTATAATAAAATTTTAAAGATCTGATCTTAAAACATTTATTGAGTCCAAAAACTACTAAGTTCTAAAATGAAAATTAATAATAATATCAAGAAAGTGATTCGTGTGACATGAGGTCTCTAAAATCAAGATAGCCAGTTCCTACTGCAATCCTAAAATAGCCCTGCTGTGCATTCCTCTGGTGGCCCCAAAGCTGTCCACATCCCTCAACTTCGGGGATCACCCTTTCTTTTGCTATCCAAATAAAATGTAGAGTCCCCAGTTCGTGAGTGGGAGAGGCACAGCCCGCCCCTGAGGCCCCCAGGGGCCCCCCAGAAGTCTGCTGTTCTCCCAGCAGACTTGCCTGGGCCTTTTGCTTCCTCAGTCCTTGGTTTGTTTCCTCCCGCCCTCTCTATACAGTCTCCTCTTTCTCTTCTGTGTTCAGCTTTCTCCTCAGTTTCAATAAAAGTAAAAAGCTTTTTTCTTTCTTTCTTCCTATCTCATTGAAATTCACCACCAACAAAAAGCCATTGTATGAAACAAATTTTTCAGGATGTTTGAGAATAACGGAGCAGACCAGCGCTCCTCGGAATAATAAACAACTGAAAGCAAGCACGAGCGAGGGCTGCACTTCAGTGCCTCCGCCATCCCTGGGGGAACCTCTTACCACCACTGTCTGGCTTGGTCCCTGACCTGCCATCTTCTTGCTGGGCACACTGACCCTAGCCAGACTCCCAGTTTGCAGCTCTTCTTTCCTCCTGGAGCACATGAGCACGCGGCCACGGCCTGCTGTAGACACAAAATTCAGCTCTCCTGCTGCCTTCTCTCACGTTCCTAGTGACACTCGCTGCTGCACTCTACTAACAAAGATAATCTTCACCCTTAATTCAATTTGACCACATCTTAAAATGTGACAACCTCTAGGCAATTTTCTATATGTTCATTCACTGATTCATTCATTCACTGGAATAGTACCCTTTCCCTTCCCTTAGCACAAAGTACAAACAACCATAGGATCCAGCTTTGCTTTCCATAAATCAGCATGTTTCTCTGACTCTGACTTGGGGTCATGCACTATTTCCCCCACATAAGGAATGATGATCACTTACACTCTATTAAATCACAAGCACTGTACTGAAAGACAGGACAGACATGAAGGAGCAAACACAGGAAAACATCAGCCCTCTAAGGGACAAGTGAGAGATGACAAGAATGCCAAGCAAAATCTCAGGACAAGGGCGTAAATGACGAGGCAAGTCATGGGCACAGCCGATGAACAGCTCTCTCCAGGGATATGATGGTGGTTCCAGGAGAGGAGGCTTCTGGGTCCCTTCTCTGAAGATGAGTGGGAGACCCTTGGTGAAGGAGGAGGACAGCACTCCTGCAATATAGTGCAGAATGTGTAAAGGGGAGAGGACAGCCGTGGCTGAAGCCTAAGCTTCTAGAAGCAGAAGAGGCAAAGGAAGAGCCCATGAGTGTGATTATGGGACCCTGTCAATGTCACTGAGGGGTGAACACTGATCACGGTGTGGGGCAGGAGGTGCAGCAGGGCTCTACCTGCACAGAGCAGGCCTGCTCCATGAGGTCTCATGAGTTGGGATTCCTTATCCCATTTCAGTTGGGAAAGAAACTGATGCTTTAAAACATAGATGACTTTAAAGAGTAGGACCTGACAGTGGTAGCTCTGTAATTTAGAAAGACAGCGTCAGCATTGGTCAGAAGGCAGATGAGAAGGAATGGAGACTGACAGAGACAATGGTAACTCGAACGAAGGCACAATACAGCGTAGGCATTGGACAGAGCCATTATGAGGCTCTCAAATGCAGTTCAGGATATTGTTAAGGTAGCAAATTATTCCAGGGATCTAAGATCACCTTTAGTAAAAGTGGACAAATGAATAGTACATAAAACTAGTTACATGGGCCTTACCATAACGGAGGGTTATACAGCCAGTAACACAGTTGGGTCCGTGAAGAACTGTCGTCACGTTGTGTCTTCTTTATCAGTGGAGGTCAGCTGACAGCTGCTATTGGCAGAGTGTGATGTGGAGACAGCGAAAACATGTCAAATACTTGGCATCCCAAAGGGTTTGGTCAGTTCTCTGCCTTGGGTATGAGAGAACTCACATCCAACCAGAGGACAGTGTGCTCTGGGACATGACTGTCCTAGTTTCCTTTTTGTTTTTTTATTTTTGACATGTAATGATTCTTCCTATGTGTGGAGTATAGTGTGATGCATTAATAAGTGTACACATTGTAAAACGGTCAAACCAAGATAGTTGACATATTCATTACCTTAAAGATTTACCATCTCTGTGTTGTAAAGCACTTAGTCTTCTCATAACTTTTTGAAATACATTTTGCATTATTATTATTAGCTTTAATTGCCCTATCGTGCAAGAGTATCAGGATTTATTCCTCTTATGGAGCTGTGACCTTGTGCCCAACTTCTCATTAACTGACTTTTCATTTCTCCCTCTGCATCATTCTCTCCAGCCTGTGCTGACCTCTGTTTCCCACTTCTATGCGTCACCATTTTATATTCCACATCTGCGTGGAATCATGCAGTATTTGTCCTTCTGTGCCTGGCTTATTTTACTTAACATAATGCCCTCTGGGCCTATTCATATTGTCACCAGTGATAGAATTTCATTCTTTTAGTGCTTGAGTAATATTTCATTGCATATATATAATAAATATTATATATGTAATATTTTCTTTATCTATTCACCAGTTGATCAATACTTAGGTTCTACCTATTTCTTAGCTATTGTGAATAATGCTGCAATAAACATGGAGTGTCTATGTCTCTTCAACACACACATTCCACCTCTTTTGGAGAGATATCCAGAAGTGGGGCCAGACATGTACCCCTCCACATTGAATGCAAGTATGCCCGTGTTCCACATGCAGTGCACCCCCCAAAATAAGGCTGTGGCCATCTCCAACCCTAAACTAGCTCTGCATTGTGCTTCTGCTTGGCACAGGGCAGCACAGGCAAGGACTCAAACCCGATTTGATACTGAATGAAGACAATGTCCAGAAAGAGAAGAGTGACCAGGCCCCATGGCTGTTGACATTAAGTCCACTTGAACCCTCACCTCCTGGTCTACCTCTAACAGTGATCAGAGGGCCACCAAGTTTCCCATCTACAAGGGGAACAAGGACATAGCCTTGGCTTGGACAGTGACCACAGTCTAAGGTGAATGGACAGAGGGGCTTCTGATGAAGGAGGACACCTCAAAATCCCATAGGCCCTAAACCTAGACAGAGAAAAAAAGTCATGACTGGTAGGATCCCAAGACTTCAGGCCTGGGAAATGAACCATTCATTCAGAAGCACAGAGATTTTTCTTTGATTCTATCTTTTTTTTTTAATTTTCTATTTTTTACTTATTTTTATCTTTCTTTTGTTGGGCTTTTTACTGAGTTGGGTTTTTTCCTCCCTTTTTATTCTCTTTAATTACTCTTCTCTTCTTTTATCTTTTTCCTTTTCAGCTTTTTTCTCTTCCTTTTCTTTCTTTTATTTCCCATGTTTTATTCTCTGTTTAACTTTTCCCTTCTTTCCCTTTTTTGTTCTTTTCTACAACTGTATTCCAATACTATTAATTTACTTTTGCTCCTCAATAGGACCCCATCTCACTTTTCTCCTTCTTGGATCCTATTGATTACTTTCTCTAAATTTTCTTTTTTCATTTTCTGTTTCCCTACTCCCTCTACCTTCCTAAAATAACTGGGTCACTAGACAGCTAGTTAATTTTACCACATTGAAGTTTAATACTGTTCTGCTGTTAGTAGAGGTGAAGTTGTTACATTTAATAGTTATGTACTATAGATCAATAGTAGGTCAATATTTGGTTTCTCCATACTATAATTGTGTATTCTTCTCTGCAGTTAAAGATGGTACATTTGGTCTGTAGGGTTTGTCAGTATCAGTTTGTAGCTATAACTGAAGCTGATTTTATTACTATAGCCAAGGAGACAGCTGTTGCTATTAATTGGTTTTCCTGGGATACCAATACCTGGATTGCCTTGAGATCATCAACAATGCCGTGGACACTTCCTGGAGAACTGGGTACTGTGCCAAATACACTGCAAGTACAAGTAAAGAGAGGGGTGTGGATCCTGGAACAGAGGAAAACACCAATAATTGGCCACATCCAGAGGGAAGAAATAAAAAATAGACATTAATTTTGCTCCATACTAGGAGCAAAGCTTTCCACTACAATCAACTTGTAAGCCACAGCACAAAACAAATAGAGAATAGAAACATGAGAAAGTAACCCCCAAAAATGCCTCCAAAAATTCCCCATGTCCTCAGAGCTGACCCATGGGCCTTGAAGAAGAAGAAACCAAAAACCACAAACTTGAATTATTCAAAATTATACCCAAAACAGGAAAATAACAAAGTAGGTCAATAAGGCATTTGGTAAGCTCCAGAAGACAGAAGTAAACTGATACTGGACCAAATAAATGAAGTGATTGGCAAGTCTACAGAAGACACTAATAAAAAGCTAATAGCACTAAACAAAATGAAGCAAAACATGAATAATCAAAATACAAAATAATTTGAGTCTACAAAAGTCTCTGAATAGAAATTCAGGAGAATAAAAATTCTATTGAAAGCAAGGGCAGTAGAAATAACCAGTCTAAGGACAGTGTCAGAACTAAAAGACAGTGACCAAAGAGTGAGATGCCTTACCCACAAGAAAACATGAAAAATGGATCCAGTGGGTCCTAGATGATGCAAAGAAGACTAATCTAAGATTAATTTGAATTAGTAAAAAAGCAGAAGATAACACAAGTGGCATAAAAAAAAACCTGTTTACTAAAAAGCAAAAAAAGCTTTTCCAAATAAGGGAAAATAATTTAACATACAAATATATGAGGTATATGAAGCTCCAAATAGCCATAGTCAGAAAAGAACCTCACCACTGCACATCACAGCCAAAATCTCAGAAGTCCAACAAAACTACAGAATCTTAAAAGCAGTTAGAGAAAAGTAACAAATCACAAAGGTAAACCCATTATTATTATAACAGAATTTTCAACACAAACCTTCAAGGTCAGGAGCTTGGAGTGAAGCATTTCAAGCCCTAAGAGGAAACAACTTCCAACTAAGGCTGATATTTTTCAAAATTGATGGAAAAAACAATATATTTCCATAATAAAGGGAAACTAAAAAGTTCATAATCACAAAACTAACACTTCAAAAAATTGCCAGTAATATCCCAGAGAGCTAGACATGGTGATGTTTGCCTATAAATCCTGGCACTCAGAAGGCTGAGGCAGGAAACACGTGGAGTTTGAGGTCAGCCTGGACTATACATTCCAAGGCAAGCCTGGATTACATAGCAAGACCCTGTCTCAAAATAATACAAAAAGAATGTCCTAGAAAGAGACAATAAAGCTAATAATGACAAAAGGTCTAATAGAATGAATACACGAGGTAGGGTGAACAGTTAAGAGGAAGGGAAAGAGGGAATCATCAACAGTTTAAAAAACAGAGTCAATGATAGGAGTAAGTCAATAGTTCTCAATGTGAATGATCTGGATTCTCCAATCAAAGGACAAAGACTGGCAGAACGGATCAAGAAATATAATCAAACGCTATGATGCATACAAAACACACATTTAACCAGAAAATTACCTCTAGACAAAAAAAATCAAAGAATAGAAAGCATGCAAATAGAAACTCATGTAGCTATCATAACTTCAGATAAAGTGGACATCAAGCCAAAACTATCAAATGAGGCAAATAAACTCATGACAATTATTAATAAATATGTACTGAACAATGGCCAGCCCAACTTCATGAAACAAGTATTACTGGACATCAGAAACCATATAAACATGAGTACAGTTATAGTGGAGGTCCTAGACACCCTGCTATCACAAAGAGACAGATTAACTTGAAAAAAAAATGAACACATAAATCAGAGTTGAACAAAACCTTGAACAAGTGGATTTAATAAATATCTACAGAGTGTTCCACCCAACACCAACAGAATACACATTCTCAGCCACACATGAAACTTCCTCCAAAATAGGCCACATACTAGCCAATAAAGCAAGCTTAAGTAAATGTAGAAGGGTTAAAACCATGCTATGCATTTATCAGATCATAGCACAATGGTGCTTGAAATCAATGATGAAAGAAAACACAAAAATTATACAAATGAATGGAAACTAAAAAATATAGTTTAAAATAAACAAATCAAGAAAGCAATAAGACAATATCTAGACCTAAGCAATAATTCCAGTACAACATACTAGAACTTATGGGAACAATTAAAGAAGTCCTAAAAGGGAACTTTACAGCTGTGAATGCCCACATCACGAAAATAGAGATCCCAAATAAGTAACCTAAGGATGTACCTCAGGGTCCAAGAAGAATATGAGCAATTTAAGCCCAAAGTTGTACAAAGAAGGAAACTAAAGACCAAAGCAGAAATCAATGTAATTGAGACCAAAAAGGTACAAAGAATCAGTCAGAATTGGTTGTTTAAAAGAATAAATAAAACAGGCAAACTCCTAGTGATTCAAAACAAAAAATGACAGAAAAGACCCAAATTAATGAAATTAAAAAATGAACAAGGTGAAATCACAACTGACACTGCTGAAATAAAAGGTAATTAACAACTACTTCACAACTTGTATGCCAATAAATTGAAGAATCTGGAAGAAAAGGATAGATTCCTAGATAAATATGAATTACCAAAACTGAATAAAAACATTTAAAACCACTGAAATAATACAATAGCAGACAATAAAAGTGAATAACTAATAAAAACTTAGGCCAATGGATTCATTGCTGAATTCTACAAAAACTGAGGGAATGATCTAAAACTAATTCTCTTCAAGATTTTAATGAAATTGAAAGGAAAGGAATACTCCTGTCATTCCTAAAGCTAGTGTTACCCTGATTCCAAAATTAGACAAAGATCTAACAAAAAAAAAGAGAATTATAGATCAATTTCTTTAATGAGTATAAATGCAAAAATCCTCAATAAGACATTGTCAAACAAGATGCAATAAATCATCAAAAAGATCACACACCATGACCAAGTAGGTTTCATCTCAGGAATGCAAGGATGGTTCAACATATGCAAATCAGTAAATATAAATATATAAGATAAATAGAAGCAAAGACAAAAATGACACGATCATCTCAATAGATGCAGAAAAAGTCTTTGACAAAAGCCAATATCTTTTCATGACAA
The DNA here is from genome assembly GCA_004027455.1 of Hydrochoerus hydrochaeris. Lineage (NCBI taxonomy): Eukaryota > Metazoa > Chordata > Mammalia > Rodentia > Hydrochaeridae > Hydrochoerus > Hydrochoerus hydrochaeris. The sequence goes on from PVLA01005858.1 coordinate 70,612, forward strand.
AAACACTGAAGAAAATAGGTATAGAAGGACCTGATGTCAATCTGATAAAAACCACTTATGACAAAACTACTGCCAAGTATCATATTAAATGGGGAAAATTTAAAACTTTTCCTCTGAAATCAGAAATAAGGTAAGGATTCTATTATCACCAGTCCTATACAACATAGCACTCAAAACATTAGCAAAAGCAACTATGTTACAAAAAGGGTATGTGTATGGAAAAGGAAAAAGTCAAATTATTATTTACAGATGACACAATCCTCTAATAGAACACTTCCCTCAAAATCCACCAAAGAACTCCTAGAATTAACAAATTCAGTAACATAGCAGGATACAAAAACAACACATAAAAATCAATCATATTCCTGCATGCTAATAATTAGCCCACTGAGAAAGAAATTAGGAAAAAAAATACCACTTCCAATAGCACCAAGAAAAAATAATTATTTAGGAATTAGTCTAACTAAGGAAGTGAGATGTCTTCAACAAAAACTGTAGAATGCTGAAAAATTGGGGCAGACATTTAAAAAATGGAAAGATAACCCATTTCTGAATAGGCAGTACCAAAATAGTAAAAATGGCCATCTTCCAAAATTGAGATACAGATTTAACACAATTCCAATAAAAATAACCAAAAGCATTCTTCATAGAATGGAGAATATGATCCTAAAATTCATATTGAACCAGAAGAAACCCAGTATAGTAAAAGCAATACTGCATAGAAAAGCAAAGTGGGAGGCATTATAATCCTGCACTTGAAGCTGTACTACAAAGATATAGTGATAAAAATATCATGGTGTGAGCACACACACAAAAAAATCAGACAAGTGGATCAATGTAACAGAATAGTAGAAACACCCTTACATACTTGCTACTATTTGATCTTGGACAAAGGGGCCAAAACATATCATGGAGGAAAGATAGCCTCTTTAATAAATGGGATTGGGGAAACTGGCTTTCCATATGCAAAAAACTTTAAAAATGAATTTAGATCCATATCTCTCAGCATAAATAAACTAAAGTCAAAACAAATCAAAGAACTAAATGTTAAGACAGATACATTTAACCTTCTGGAAGACAAAATAGGTAAAACTCTTGAAGTCTTAGGCATAGCAAAGACTTTCTGAGCAGAACAGCAGTTGTACAGAAAACAGGACCAAGAATCTACAAATGGGATCACATCAAATTAAAAATCTTCTGCATAGTAAAATAAACAACCAGTAGGATGATAAGAAAATCTACAGAATGGTGATAATTTTGCCAGCTATTCCTTCGATAGGGGAATATATATACATTAGAATATATTAAGATCTCAAATATACTAGACTTCTCAAAATAAAACACCCCATCAAAAAATGGGCAAGTGAAATGAATAGACACTTCACAGAAGAAGTGCAAATGGCCAATAAATACATCAAGAAATGCTCAACATCACTGGTCATTAGAGAAATGCAAATTAAAATAACACTGAGATTATATCTTACCCCAGTAAGAATAGGTGTCATCAAGAAATCAAATAATGACAAATGTTAGGGAGATTGTGGGAGAAAGGGAACCTTTCCACTCTCCTGGTGGGAATGTGAAAAATTGGGCAGACATTTAAAAAATGGAAAGATAACCACTATGATCAGTATGGAGATTCCTCAAAAAAGTAAAACTAGAAAGTTCATTTATCTCAGCTATTACACTTCTAGGTATCTTCCTGAAAGAGTTAAAGATGTCATGGTACAGTGATACACCCTCACCATGTTTCTGGTAGCACAATTCACAATAGCTAAATCTAGGAAGTGTAGGAATATGTCCATTAACAGGTTAATGCATAAAGAAAATATGGTATTTATACACTGTGAGGTGCTATGATGCCAAAAATAAAGATAAACGAGTAATTTCTAGGAAAATGGATACACTTGAGATCATAAAGTCAAGTGAAATATACCAGACACACAAGCTTAAATATCACATGTTTTCTCTTATATGAGAAACCTAAACTATGAATAAAGAGCAAAATACAAATAGTAAGAAACAGAGAGATAGATCTTTTTGAAATATAAAGGGGAATTGAAATGCAGTGAGGGGAGGGAAAGGGGAAGAAAGGGGAAGAGAAAGGGTAATAAAATGCATTATGTACATGAATCAACTTCCAACAAGGAATGCAACCATAAAATTTTTAGTTTGATGTAATTCCATTTATCTATTTTTGCTTTTATTGCTTGTACTTTTGAGAGTTTGATCTAAAAAATCCTTGCCTGGACCAATGCCATGTAGCTTTTCTTAGGTTTCTTTCTAGTAGTTTCATAGTTTCAGGTCATATATTTAAGTGTTGAATCTTTTTGAGCTGAGTTTTGTGTAGTGAGATAAAGAGGTTAAGTCTCATTCTTTTGCATGTAGATATTTAATTTTACCTGCACCATTTATTGAAGAGATTGTCCTCTCCCCATTGTATGTTCTTGGTACCTTTGCCAAAAACAAATTGGTTGTTAATGCATGGACTCCAAGTAGCAAAAACAATCTTGAACAGAAAGAGCAAAGCTGGAGGCATCTTACTACCTGACTTCAAGATATATTACAAAGCAATAGTAACCAAAACAGCATGGTATTAGCATAAAACAGAACGACAGACCAGTGGAACAGAATAGAAGCATCCACTCCATTTAAGGTATCCCTGAGATCACCTGCATGATACATGGAGTCTCCCTCTCTCCTGCCCCACTTGCCATAAGTGATTAATCACAGCCTCTCCATGGTCCTCAGATTCTGCTAATGCCTGATCCTTCCTCTCCCTTTTCCCAGCACTCCTGTTCCACATCTCCACTCATCCTCCCTCCACTCATATCAAAAACTCCACAACCCAAGGGAAAAAGCAAAAGAAGGGAGAGATCATTATTATGGCCAAGCCTATCATCAGAATATGCAAAATATAATTATAGACTAAGTGGACAATAAAGAGCCAATTCCTGCACTTCTGATCGCCTGCAGCTTATCAAAAGTGTTTTCTTCCCAAACTTCTGTTGTGACCAAGATCACTGGAGGCAGAGAGAGAGACAGGAACGGGGTGGGTACACGCGTAGAAACAGAAACATATGCAGTTCTCCTGTTTCTCTAACTCTGAGACTATTCTGTTTCTCTCAAGGGCTGGTGCATCTTTCCTGCCACATTTACAAATATTACTTGCAAACAAAATACAATATTGGCATAAGTAAGCACTAAAATGATAGATTTTTCTCTCATGCATATTAAGTAAGCAAAACCTAAAATGGAACAAAAGACCCTAAGACCCTGAGAACCACTACAGGTGATTCGAGAAGGGACAAGGAACACATTTTGCTCTCCGAGTGCGCCCTGTGACGGCTACTGTAGCTGCTGTGTTTTCATCTCTGGCAAGGAGGGTGATCCTGGCTAGCAGGGGAAAATAGGACCCAGAGGTGCTGACTGCACAAAGGGTGTGTGTGGGGGGGGCTTGCCTTGGTTATTTCTAAATCCTTCTACAGGGAAGCCTAGAGTCTCTCTCTCGATAAATTTTGCTCCATCCTTTAAACTCTCTCGCATACTTTGTAAATCTTCTCACTTTCCACGCTAATTCATAACAATTTACTGCTCTCTGCATGACCACCATTGTGATGAAGTCGTTAAGGTCTGAGGCTCTTGGTTTGAGTCTGAATTCTTGTTCTGATACAAATTTATTGAGTGAATGCTGGTGGGTTATTTAACCTCTCTGAGCCTCAGGGTCACAAAAACCTCATGTTTTTGACCCTGTGTCACACACGGTTTGCAGCACTTCAGTTCATACAAACGCTGCAAGGTAAGTTCCACAATGATTTTTATTTTACAGGAGAAGAAATGGAGGCAAAGCAAGTCGTTTCCATGCTGATGTTGCAGGGCCAGTAGCAGAGGCTCACAATTCTGACTGACTCTGAGATGGAAAGCTCCTTCCCTCTCTGCAGTGGCAAAGCCCAGGCCATGCCTGGGACCAGAACCTCGTGACCTGACCCCAGAGCCAGGCGGTAACCGCTGCACTCTGCTGTCCCTCAACCCGCCTGCATGAGGGTGAGGGTTGTCATTAGAATTCAAAAGGGGTCATGGCATCAGATCTTTAGCATGGTGTCGATACTTCACAGGAACAATAGCTGAGAGCATCTAGAGATTTTATTGGGGCACACTTCTCGCTTTGATGCGCACTTGTGTTCCTGACGGTGTTGGTCCCTTCTCCTCACCATATTGCAGCATCCCCAGGGGAAGAGACCAGGTCTGCTGTCTAATAGTCCACAGCACATACTGGGGAACGTGCACCGATGTACATGGGTTACACATAACTCTAGACTGAGCCACTGTCTGTTGCTGTGTTTCCCCCAAAGTGTAATCCAAAGCAATCAGCATTACGGCAGAGCGCATGTCTCTGCACATTCTGCTCCTGGGTTTTCACAACAGGTGCTGGCTTGAACCATGTATGAGTCACTGACCCCACCACACACCAGGGACATCAAGAGAGAAAAAGCAAGCTAGCAAGGAGACAGATAGGAAAGAAGGGAGGGTGAGGAAGAAAGAAGGGGTGAGAAATTCTGTCTCCTCTCCAAGCATCTTTAAGCATCCTTAGGATGAGCTGTGACATTCCTTTGATGACATTTCTCTATGCCTCCTCTGTGTCTGAACTTCCCAGGTGACTGTCATTTGTGTCACCCACCATGTGCAGAAAACTTTGATCCTTTTTTAAAAATCAGGCCAAAATCAAATATGTGGCAGGTCATGAAATTCCCATTCTTAACAGTCGGCATCACCACCTTAGCGAGAGAGAGCAGGAGTCCTCTGCAGGCTTGTCAAGGAGGTTTCTATTTTTGGCTTCCAGTCTGTTTCAGCATCGATGAGAAAAAGCAGGCCAGGAGAACAGACACACACACACACACACACACACACACACTCTCTCTCACACACACACAGAATAGTTGGGGATATCTGTAATATGGGTCAGGGACAGAGGGAGAGAACTGGAAACAAAAGGAAAACCCAGGCGATTTAGCATTCATTTATACATTCATTCACCAAATATTTGCTGAGTGCCTACTTGACACAAAGCCCAGCACAGGGTGATGTTATGGAGGGTATAAATATTAAAGTGCCTCAGCCCCTGCCCTTCCCTTATAGACAAGTAGGGGAGAGAAGACAGGCACATATTTATTATTTAGAAGCATCGTGTGAACGTCTGAGGTGGGACTCTGTGGGCTAAAAGGCAATGTTAGTTATGCTACTGAGACAAAGACACAGATCATCCTGGCTCTCAGCATTTAGGCATCTGTTCTCGGCTGGCCTTTCCACAAAGCCACGGTGCAGGTTCCGGGCCACGGATACACACACAGGGAATGCAGACGCTTTCGCAGGCAGCCCTGGCTACATGTATTATGTCTCGGGGGGGGGAAAAAACCTTTGCATTCAGTGGCAGCAGATTTCAGCTGTGAAACTGGCAGGGTCAGAAATTTGAGGAGATGATGTCCCGCCGGCTTAGCCTAAGGATCCAGGAGCACAGAAGTGGGCTTCCTTCTTGGCTCCATGTGTTGGTCCTTGACAAATGAACCCTCTCCGAACCTCTTTCCTCTTCTGCAACCTATCTGCTGAGAGGAGTCTCCAAAGACGAATCCTAGCATGCTCGGCAAAGCGTCCTCAAAAAACAGACGTTGAAGTTGTCGTGGTTATTTTATATGCAGAGCTCTGTACTACTGCACACGCGGTCCCGGCCTTGCAGCTGACATGTGATTCTGTCTTGTGTGTCAGGATGTGATGTTAACCATTGCATTATTCTCTTCTCACCTTTTAATTGTTGTGGTAAAATACACACACATACTGTGAGATTTGCCATTTTAACTAGCTGTAAGTGTGCAGTTTAGTGGATCTAAATACAACCATTATCACCATCCGTCTCCAGAACTTTCTCATCCTCCCAACTGAACCTCTGTACCATTTAAACAATTCCTCATTCCTCCTTTTTTAAACCTTGCCCTTCCAACCTAATTTCTGTCTCTATGACTTTGACTATCCTGGGTAGCTCACATAAGTGACTCTCTTCAGCACTTGTTCTTTGGTGTCTGGTTGATCCCAACTGTAGTAGCACGTCCAGAAATCCCTCCTTCTGGATATAACTGGATACTATTCCATTCCACGTGGATGGTGATATTTTGTTTATTCATTCATTCACTGATGGATGTATTTCTACCTTTTGGCTCTTGTGAATAATTCTGTATGAACACAAGTGTACAAATATGTTTGACTCTCATTATTTTTAAGTGCTTGAAAAATATTAGCACCATGTTTTTAAAAAAGTTTTTTATTTCTCTGAGGGACTGTAAATATGGGTGAGGTGATTCTCTTAAACAGCTGTGTAGGATACGGAGAATATGGGAAAATTATTTTACTCCAATACTTTGTCCTTTAATAAGTCTCCCTGTACCTGATTTTATGAGGCCTGCAAATGAAGAATAGGTTTTATCCTCTCCTGACAGCTAAAAAAAGAAAAGCATAAGAATAGAAATACTCACAGTGCATGAAAAGGATGATCATATATAATTTCTAAATTTAAATCTCTGCACTCGTAAATAAAGTTTTATTGGCACGTAGCCACACCCATTCACTTCTACTGTCTACAGCAGCTTTGGAGCCTCGGTGGCAGAGCTGAGTAGCTGCGACAGAAACCACATGACCCTCAAGCAATAAGTATTGATGATCTGGCTCTTTAGTAAGAACATATGCTAATATCAATCTTTGATCTAATCTCACCTCATCATTTACACTTGACAAAATCAGGGCCCAAGGAGGTGTCGGGTATGACCAGAGGTTACAAATCTAAAAGTGGCCACACGCTATTCCCCTTGAGTTCCCAGTGTGCGCCTGAGACATAGCACAGCAGCTCGCCTGGCAGCTATGCACCGTGGACTAGAGGAACTGGCGCTCCTTGTTAATAGCGAGGACTGAAGGGCTATATCTTAATTTCCTCTCAGGAATCTAGGGGTAGGGTACACTTCTTTTGAAAGGATCTTTGAGGGAATCACATCAGTTCATCTCTTTCTGTGCTAAGTATTCCTTGTAATATCTTCAGTATAATTTCACAGCACAAAACACTTCCCAACTGGTTGCAAGATAAAACCTAACTAGGTCCTGGGGCTCTCACTGACCTGGCCTACACCTCCCTTCCTGCCTCCCCATCCTTCCTCCCCTCTTTCTCTCTTTGTCTTCCACACACCCAGGAATCCCATCAGCCTCCTAAACTCCCTGCAGAGGTCTCACATCTCTCTGTCTTTGTCCATGCTGTCCCTCCACCAGTGGTACATATCTCAACTCTTCCTCCATCTGGCCCAGATGCCTCCCTATCTTTGTTCCGCCTCCCTGGTTCTTACAAAAGGCAGAAGTGCTAACTCCTCACTCTGCCCCTTCTCAATGGAATGTCAACATCTCACTTGTGACCTTGGGCTCAAGTTTCCTACCAAGAAAATTCCATCTTCCCGGCTAGATATTGGGACTAAGGAACGACAAAAGAAAAATAAAATAAAGCCAACTGAACAATAAGTCTCTAGCCACTAGTAATCTTGTTGTACATCATGACCCATTAACTTCTGCATAAATTCCACTGAACTGTGACACTGAGGTCAAAGAGAATAGAAGATAAATGTAAAATTGTGAACTGAGAGGGAGAGATGAGATTTAATTCATTTATTTTTCTGTTCACTCAATTCAGTGACTCAAGGAACATTTACTAAGTGTCTAGAATGACATCAAAAACAAAGAATAATAAAATTGCTATCTTGCTCTGCGGTAGTTAAGGGTCGAGGAAGGGCAAATTGGGGACTAAATTGAAAAAAAAAAGGGGACCAACACAGACAGTGTCTTTTCAACCCCGGGTTGCAGTTGATTATTGAATGTGAAATTCATTCAGTGAATTATAGCCCGCATATTTTACAAAGAAAAATAGAATAAAAGAGAAAATGTTAGGAGCACAATGTGTTTCATGAAGCATTTTCAGTATAGGCTTTGTATGTGCTGTGTATCCCTGTATGAATTACAAAAAAAATATATTTCTTACTGTGGATTATCATCAAACAATTTGAAAATACTGTATTAAAATAGCTGGGGCCGGGAACATAGTTTAGCAGCACAAATGCCTGGCTGGCAATTGCAAGGTCCTGAGTTTGATTCTCAGTACCAAAAAAATACATTCATAAAATTTTTTTAAAAATCTGAATTTAGTATAAGAGCAGAAGTGAAGCTACTGTCTGTAAACTCTACATCAAAGGAGATGGTCCAGCAATGCGTCCTCAGCTCGGAGCACACAGAAACGGGAACCAGTGATGTTTGCATGGCTTAGAAACAGGGCACAGATTCTGCTCTTGATCCCATTGTACCATGGGACACACACCCCCTTCCTTAAATCTGAGTGGGCTCTGTCACTGCTCTGGTCAGAGGAGCACCAAGAATATGACACAGTGGAATTTTTGACATGGAAGTCACTGAGTTTCCATCTTGCTTGGTGGAGCCTTAGGCCACCATGTAAAGTCAATCCCTCTGAGATTTCGGGAGGCTTGTGCAGGCTCCCCCAGCATTGTGTAGCCAGATACCATCACGTCTGCTCATTAATGCCATGTAGAACACAAGAGGCAACCAGCTAGTGCTGCCCTCATTCCCGACCTATAAAACTGGGATGTTCTCTGTCACTAAGTAGGAATTGTTCTGTTTCAAAGTAACAGATGCTCAGAACATCCACTGAAAGTGTCTTTAACCTCAGGGGCTCAACTCATGTATGATACAGGAAGTCATTTTAGTGGGTAACAATTAGAATCTGCTTTAACCAACGCAAAGGAAAGAACAGAAAAGGAAATGTCAGAATGTATAGTACACAAGAAAAGTATTGTTTCGGGACATCTTCTCAGCCATGTGTGTGTATGTTGGGTTCTAATGCATTTCAGGTTCCACTGCATTTTTCACTGTGGATTATCAAAATCTTTTGAGGATCACTGTAGTAAAACATCTAAGTTTGTTATGAGAACAGGCAAGAAATCTTTTACAAAGCCCATCAGGCAATGTAACCTTAAAGGGGAAGGTCCTTCCACAAGCCTTTGACTCACAGAGACATGAATCAACGCCATTTGCATGTCATAGTTCCCAGAAGCGTATACCGTCTCCATGTGTTCTCAGCGCTTCTGCCAGCCACAATGTTGAGATGATGTAAGTACAGCTTCTGAATGGGAGTGTTTTATGCTAATATGTGTAAAACATTATGTTTTGAAAATAAAATATTTTCTAGTGTTTATTCTGACAAGGCATTCCAAAAACTAGAAGAACTCATTTTGATTGGTTCTTACCCAATAATGAGGTCCTCGTCAGTTTGAATTCTGCCTCTGAATTCTCTTCGCTCTTGGAATGATAAGACCTTGGTGTCAACATTTATCAGCTCAGCTGATAAAAGGTTTGGGGAAGGTGCACTGGCATCCTAGGGGTTGTTTTTTGTTGTGAGGTATAGATTTCTGTCTTGATGATTTACAGTAAATTAGGTTCCTATTACTACTTGAAGAAAAATATCAGTCATGTTCAGTGGGCCTTTGGGGTTATTTCTGTCACGATTCCATGGTTGCCCTCCTGGTTTTCCTCCTCTTCCCTAGGGTGCCCTGACCAACAACAACAGAATTTCCATTTAGGTGAATGTTTAAAGAGTCTTCTGTAATTCACCGCTCCTAAACGGTCTCTAAAGGTCACTGCAGAACTGATAACTGACTTCCTGTCAGAAAACATGAGCTTAGGCCTTTAGTCTTTCATTTACTATTGTTTTGATTAAGTCAATTTCTCTCTGGATTATTTTCTTAAGAGAAAACAGTAACAGTGCTTGGGTTTCCCAGTGTGCCTCTTTGAGAATGAAATCAGTGATTTCCTTGGGAAGCTGGCCATGGTGTCTAGTAGGGTGACCCTTACTCAGTATAACTCATCCCATCGAATCCTCCCAGGGGCCATGAAGCACTATGCTGTGTATGTGGCAAAGAGGGGGACAAGCGCCTGCCCTGCCTGTGGGGTGCAGGCCCAGCTTTGCTAGGGACAGGAAGAAACAGCTACGTAAGGAAAAGTGCGCTGGGTGCCATGAAGAGCTGATCACAGTGTCTTGGGACCAGGCTGAGTTCTCGCAGGGGAGGAAGCCTTAGTCGTGGAAAGGGGGTAGGTTCCAAGTGAAGGGAAAAAAGACAATCGAACCAGACTCCAGCGTGAGCGGAGGGGCACTCTGCGCCTGACACAGGGGAGGTGTTCCATCTGCTCCCACAGTAGGTAGAGGGTTTGCACAACACACTTGATCTTTCCTGCGGACAAGGGGGATGTGTTGGGAAGCCTAGGATTCCCTGAAGCCTGCCACCTGGTTACAGCATGTTATAGAAATCATATGTGAAGGAGGCTCTTACGCATTTCTGGTAGTACAGTTAGCGAGAGTGCCAAACCTGTCTTCCAAAGGCAACCTCCGGTGGCAGTTCTGCTGGAGACAGTAGCTTTGTGGACTTGTTCATTCACTCAGTACACACTTATTGTGTGGCCTCCCTGTGCCAGGACAACACTGGGCACTATGGTCAGCACTGAAAAAAATAGACACGGTTCCTGCTTTTGAAGATTTAGGTCCTGGTCCATGGTAGTCAAGTAAGCAGGAGCATCCAGTGGAACATAGCACCACGTGACAGAGGAAGTGAGCTGACCATGTGGTTGTGGAAGGGGTGTGAGCAGCCTCTGGAGCAGAAGGTACACATAGTAATAGCTCAAGGCTCCAGACGGCACACAGTAGGACACCCAGGGGTTCCCTGCAAAGGCCACAGAACTCTTGTTTCTTTGCAAATAAGGAAGAAAAACAGTCAGCATAAAGCTGAAGAGATGGGCCTGGTGTGCTTCACTGAGGATTTGCAATTATTTCTTAAAAGCCATAAATTTAAAACACACAATCACATAAAACACAGGAACTTGTGCCTATAAATCCTTTGTATACATGAGCCAAAATTACCTTTGTGATATGTTTTTTTAATTCTTATAGACTGAAAAATATAGAAATCATAAGTGTGATGCTCAATTATTTGGGAAATTTTATGTCAGGAAAGGTGTGTTAGTCATTTTTCTGATGCTGAGACAGACACCTGACACCCGCACCCTGAAAAAGGAGATTTGGCTCAGTTTTGGTCCACCGTGGTTGGCTGCTCTGGGCCATGAACGCTGTGATGAAGCAGTGTGGAAAGGACTGCTCAGCCCACAGTATGTGGGGAGCAAAGGGGTGGGGAAGGAGCAGCAGAGAGAAAAGGGGCAGGGACTGGAGAGAGTCCCCAAGGCGAACCTCCGTGACCCACCCAGACACACCTAGAAGTGAGCTTTACTGTCTTCCAGGCAGCTCTCACAACAGTCAAATCGACACTCAAAACAAAGCGTCTCAAGGGAATTTGGGCATCCTGTGGCATTTGCTGTGATGTGGCTGATGGTTCATATTTTGGCATTTCGAGTTTTTATATCTTTCTGTGAAGGTAAATCTATACTAAAGTTTTAACTAAAAATGAAGGCAGATATTCCAACCTCAGCTGCAATAAAACAGTGGCAATTCATCATACATCTGAGGATGTGAAGGAATTCCAGTAAGCAAGACATTCCTCAGTAGGGCATGGTGCACAGGCTACATTCTGGCAATGAGCTCAGTTTGCCCTGGGTGAAGGTGGGCAGGAAGATATTCTTAGGGCACACGCAGAAGCCAGCAGCAAGGGAGCAGACTCAGGAAGAACTGTGCAGTCGGGCTTTGCCTGAGCGGCCTGAATGGATGGCTCTCAGACCCTGTACCCTCAGAGGCCAAGTCCCTTTATGCTTCTGTTCATTCCACCTTCCAGTGACAGAAGATAATCAATTCTCTGCAAGTTGGGAATCCAGCATCTCTCTGCCTTGGCTTGTCTCAACTGAGCACCACCTCTCTGCTCTGGGCATCTTTCTCTGTCTTTTATGTCTTCCAATAAGTTCTGTTTATTTCTGGTTCTGATTCATGACTCTATTTTCAGAGACCCTATGGCTGCGTGATATTTCTTTATGTAGAAACTTCTCATCCTGCTACAGTTTGCTACTGCAGCTACTACCAAAGACAGTCTGTTATGGGTGGTTTGTTCACCCTCCTTAACCTTGCTGGACAGAGCCCTCTGCTGGGCTATTCATCAGCTTTCCCACTGCTGCCCCCAAATACCCCAAACCCATAATTTAAGGAAATGGTTTATTAGGCTCACAGTTTCAGTGGGTTTAGTCCATGGTAAGCTGGTTCCAAGGCAGGAACACACAACAGAAGGGTATGGTAGAGCAAAGCTACTCAGCTCATGGTGGCCAAGAAGCAGAACAGTGCCAGGGAGGAAGACATGACCATGACCCACCAAGACACACCCCAATGTGTGCTTTACTAATCTAGGTGCTTTCCAAGTCAACCAAGGTGATGACCCGTCTTAAAAGTCACAGGCTGCTTCTCAAAGTGCTGGCCACCCTGCATCGTGGCTACTCTGGCATCTCTCCTTATCCAGTTAACTTGGCCAGGGCTATAAGACAGGTGACATACAGTGTGGAATTCCTCTATGTGCAGAATAGGTCCCTCCCTAAGCAGGGACTGTGATCCTGGAAGATTCATCCAGTTTAGGAATTCAGGGAGACACTACAGTGTTAGCCTTCCATATCTGTGGATTCCATATCCATGGACTCAACAAAGCACAAAATGAAAATATTTTAAAAAATTGCATCTGTACTGAGCATGTACAGACTTTATTCTTTTCATTATTCTTAACAATACTATTGTATTGCCATAACATTTACATTCTAGTAAGTATATAAATAATCTAGTGATTATTTAAAGTACACAGGAAGAGGTACCTATATTATGGGCAAGTAACTTAACACTTCGCTTTTCAAATGCTTCTGTCTGCAAACAATTTGGTTCTCAAACAAAAGCGTTCAACAAAATTTTGCTTCCATTCACAAACTCCACGTCATATGACAAACACAACCGTGGCCATCTTCCCCACATAAACACAAATCCAGTCATCTTCCCCAAAATCAGAGAACAAATTAAGTTTATGAACCAAAGCTACACCAATTTATATAAGGGACTTCAGCACCTGAGACTCATAGCATCTACAGGGGTCCTGCAACCAATTCCCAGTGGACACTGGGAGAGAACTTCAATCGTGTGTCTGTTACGATGGCAACCACCTCTTTAAATAGAACACTTTGCTGTGGTTCTATGGCAGCCCTACAGTCTAAAATGTACAACAGGAAGACAGCACAGCGCAGATGGTGCTGCAGAGGAAAGAGGAGAATGAATTTTATTCTGATGTGTTTGCTCCTTCACAAGGTCATCTCCACTCAAGGAATCTAAAATAAAGTGAGTCAGATCATGTTCCTCCCCATTCAGAGCTTTCCTACTGCACTCAGAACACAATCCACCCTTCTTTGCGGCCCAGCAGGTGCCACCTGAGCAGCCCCCTGCTTCTGCTTCAGTGCCAAGCCAGGTGCTTTCCCATGCACCCACCACGCCTCAGCCAAGCCAGCCTCCCCAATTTTAGTCAAACGCTGCAGCTCTTCCCTTAACTCTGAGTATTTGTTCCAATACCTGAATTCTTCTTTCAGCTCCCATGAAATTGGAATCCTTCCCATGTTGGGTCCCAACTTGAATGTCAGCTCCCCAAAGAAATATTCCCTGACCTAGTGAATCAGAAACTCTGGCCAAAGGCCCAGCAAACACTGAAATTGGAGAATCACTGACTAAGAGCATATGGAAAGAATTACAGGATAAGCCAGGGAGATTCTGAGTTCTAAGAAACATGCACCATTACAAAGTTATTCAGATAAATAAACATCTTCTGTATATATTTACGCATGACTCGTGTGATATGTGCTATAAAAAAAGAACAAAACAAGGACTAAAAATGATAATGATAGGACTACAAGGCATGCAGTTCACAAAAATTAAAATTCATTCATTCATGTATTTAATAGAACAGTGGCAACAGCGTAATTGAGATGGCATGATTAGAAAATGTGGCCTGAGTCTCTGCATTTGCCTTGAGTTGCGTATGAATGAGAGAGAGAGAGAATCAGGGAGAAGGGAGGTCTAGGCCAAGCTCTTGAGGCAGAAAAGAGCATGGTATGTTTGAGAAATAGGAAGGAAGCCTTTGTGTTTGGAGTACAAGGGCCAGAGAAGGCGAAAGAAAGAAGAGAACAGAGGACGTGGCAGGCGCCAGATGATACGCAGACTTGTGAACCGTCTGGACTTCACGTGCCTCACCATGGGCAGCGCCCAGGGTATTTTAAGCACCCAGATGATGGGAAGGGATTCTTCCAAAGACCACTCGGGCGCTGCGTGGGGAATAGATGGTGAAGGTAGAGCTGTAACTGAGAGTGCTGCCCTCACACTTGTGAGGTGTGCGGTATCCCCACCGTGACTTCACACCCTTGACAAGCATTAGCTCACCAAACGCCACGGTACCCAATGAGATAGGCATTGCCATGACCCGCTTTGTCAGTGAGAACACTGAGGCAGAGAGGTCACCGTCTTTCCGAGGTCACACAGCTAGTACGGGACGGATCCAGGCCTCAAACCCAGGCAGCGTGAATTCAGAGTCTGGGCTCATAACCACCGTGTTAAAATAGGCCCCACACTCCTGCCTTCCCCGCTGACAAAGGACTGCTTTGAGCTTAAAATAGTACGCTCCGGTAAAGTGCTTTGAATATTAAGAAGGGTACTGTGTGAATCTGACAGTGCCATTATATCATATAAATATAACTCATTAAGGAAAGTATAATGAATCGGTTCCTAATCTTCTGTATATTGTGGTTAAAAGAAGCACTAATATTTGCAGCATGAAAAACAATTAGCACATTCATTAAGTAGAGTCCTGCTTACATTTCACTCATTAACTTTAATCATCTATGAAATGCTTGAACCAAGCTAACCAGGCAGGACCTCCGTCATTAATGTCTGTCAGCAAACAGTGACGTTTTAATTTTTAGGATATGTTTTAGTTTTACAGGCTAACAAAGAATCTGGCTTATCTTCTCTTAGTGATACATATGCTCAAGATATTGAATATTATTTAAGGTTAAAATTACTGTCTTTCACAATAGGACCATAAGCTAGATCCTAATTAATGACTGCATTTGTTTTTCTTCATTGTCACAAATATTATAACTCCCATGTGGCCTTAATCAGTAACAAATATTCTAAAATGGAATGCACCAATATTTCTCATGTAACATAGTTATTGTGTCTAAATCAACACAAAGAACTATGTATGATGCATTTCTAAAAGTGGTTTTTAATCTTTTGGGGAATCACAGACATCTTTACAAGTCTAAGCATAGTATGGATCGCCTCTGAAGAAAAACATGGATGTATTTGTATGTGTATATGATTTTAAGAGGTTCACAAAGCTCCTGAAGTATATTATCTGATTACTGTACAATCCAGGTTAAGAATTTATGATTTAGTTTCAATTAATTACAGTATTTAGACTTCACTGAAGCTTAGCCCTTCATTAAAGTAGAATGTTAGCTAATACAGAGAGAAGAAAGAATAGAAGCAGGAAACGCACCACTGGGGAACTTGTAACATTTACTTCCTTCAGTGACATAACATCATCGTGGTATGTAGGAGAATGCTCTTATTTTTAGGAGATGCATTTTAAGATATGTAGGGATGCATGGTTAAGATGATGCAAGTTACAGTTAAAAGGTTCAACAAAATATATGTTAATAGATCAGATAGATGATACATAGATAGATAGATAGATAGATAGATAGATAGATACATGCAGTGATACAGGGTAATATTAATGACTACAGGAACTAGGTGGTTTCCATTTTTCTGATCTTGCAAATTTTCTCTGTTTAAAAAGAATTTTAAAGTAGCTGTAAAAGAAAAGATCTTATGCAACTCGAGACTATACTCTTAAGTGAAATAAATCAGACACACATGTAGAAACATCATATTATCTCCCTAGTGTAAAACACTGAAAGAGTAAATAAGATCCAAAATGTACAATAGATGCCATGAAGGCGAAAGGGGAAGAAACTGCTCAAAAAGAAAGAACAACTGAGATCAGGGAAAGAACAAAAGAAGGGAAAAGATTATATATATATCACATATATGTATATATATATATGTGTGATGTATATATATATGTGATAGGTAATTTTACTACTAATCTATTAGTTCATCAAAAAGAACAATTTGTGCTTTCATTGTTTGATCAGTTTTTCATGCCTATATCTTATAATCTGAGCAACTACTTTGAAGATAACATGCAATATATTAACCATTGTTAATCTCCTATTATTTTGTTTTGAAATTCTGTGTCATGGTTTTATTCTTTTTCATTTTAAAAGAAAAAAAAAAGATGTTAGCTTTTTGAACATTTGGGTATTAGACAGAAGGATGAAAGCAGAGTTTTCATGAATAGTCTAAAATATACACTACTCCTAGAAGATTCCAATGGAATTTCTTCAAATTTATTATAGAAATAAGATTAGAGACAAAAAGAATGAATGCATCAAGTTAGGTTCATAAATTATTTTGATCTATCTTAATTTAAGAAAACATTTTTTGCAGCTCATTTAGTTAATCTTTTGTATGCTTAGCTGCATGTATATGTGATATAATGATGATGTTGTATTTTATAAATTAACTCATTAAACAAAGTAAAATAAATTTGTTTCTAATCTACATATTATGCTTAATAATGTTTATACCAAAAATAAACAATTAGTGCATTCATTAAGTGGAATCCTAACTATAAACTTTGAACCCTGGATTATTTTATTTCTTGAGAGATCTGTTAGCATTGATCTGCTTTTTGGTTTACCAGCAATGTAAGGATGCTACTAGTGAAAGCAGGTTGAACTGACATCAACAAAGCACTCCTACTTCAAACCCTGAATCACTGGATAAAAACAATTATAATGCAGTGCTAAGACATTAAAAGAAAAATTGAATGCATGAAGAAATGTAGGACATTCTTCAATGCAAATATTAAATATCATTAAGGTATTAACTTTTGCTAAATTTATGTATAGATTCAATATGATCCTAATCAAAATCATAAGCAGACTTTCCGTGAATCATAATAGGCTGATTATGAAATTTTTATTGAAGACCAAGTTTGTCAAGATCAGAAAGTAAAACTTCCTTGTAAAAAGAAGGAAGTGACTGAATGACATGTCCTACTAGATACTGACCTCTGGTTACAAAAACAATCCCATGATATTGGTGTGAAATAAACAAATAAATAAGACAAAATAGAGTCTGGAAACTGATTGTCTTAGTTACTTTTCTCTCTTTACTGAGACAAAATACCCAATACCCAAAGTTAAGGGAGGAAAGGTTTATTTGAGTTACAGTTTGTAGATGTTTCAGTCCATAATTGGCTGGCTCCAAGGCAGGGTGGCAAGGCAGAGGGGCATCATAGAGAACAGTTCACAGCAGGAAGAAGGCAGCAAAACCAAAAAGGGAGGAGAACAAGGCTCTTTCTTTCCCTTATATTGTAAGCAGGCTACTCACTCTTAATCCCAGCCAGGACTATGCCCAACCAATCAGCGGACTGATTTGCTAATCACACACCAATAATCCCAGCACCACACACTCTGGTTGCAGCCACCTCTGAAAAAGCCCTATCACTGCAAGAACCTTTGGGGGCACACAAATCATAACACTGATACATAGTTACATGGGAAATTAATATAGGATAGAAGGAACTTTGTATATTAATAAGCAATATACAAAGGAGATTCTTAAATGCTCCTTGAACAATTATAGGTATCTTGAAGAATAGAACTGGATCCCTATGATAGAACTGAACATTTATTTCATTCAGGTTAAAATTGTAAAACTTTTCTTTATAGACACAGCATAAAAAACTTTTCAATATGACTTTAAAAACAAAACAATTGATATATTAGATTACCTTAAAGTAAAAGACTTCTAACTATTAAAGAACATTACTTAACAGGTGAAGGTAATCCACTAGTTGGGAAATGGTGTTTACAATCAACATAATAAAGAGAAAATTTACTATGAAGAATATTTTGAAGCTCTTCAAAAAGACAATGGACCAAAGGTACAAACAAGCATTTCACTGAAGAGGAAACACAGGGACACAGATGTTTGAAGTGTTTCCGCGTATTAGAAATTGAGGAGATACAAATTGAAACCATAAGAAGATTCCATTTGTACCTACCAGATGCATTCAAAACTGTAAAGTCTCAGACTCCTGCCTTTTAGCAAGGATGTGGAACATCAGAAACACTTACACAAAGGTGATGAAAATATGCAGCGGCTCCAATAGCATAAAAAATGCACGCATTCTAGATCCCAGCAACTTAAAGCCAAGTCTACATTGGAAAGAAAAGTTTCCACATGTGCACCGAAAAACACAAGTAAGAACACGCATAGTAATTGTTACGGTTTGTATGTGGATTCCCCCCACCACCAATCCTTATGTACTGATAAGTAGCTGTTTGCAGAGGTGTGATCATGAGTGTGTGATGCTGGATTAGGATGTGTGATACTGGGAATAAGAGCATGTAATAGCTAAATTGGTTTAGCGTAGTTCTAAGTATAGATAAAAGCTCCACCCTGGTGGCACCAATCAATCGACTCATAGCCTTAGTGCAATATAAAGGGACAGAAAGAAGGCAGGCTCGCTGCCTCCTGCTGTTGCTCCTGTCTGCTCTGCTGTGGACTGTTTCTCCTCCGCAATGCCTCTCGGGCGTGCTACCCTACTTTGGAGCCAGACAACTATGGAATGAAACCTTTACAAACTTCAAACCAAAATCCACTTTTCCTCCTTTAACTTTGAGTGTTGGGTATTTTGTCTCAGCACTGAGAGAAAGTAACCCAGACAGTAATCTTTTCATTAAAAAAAAAGAAAAGAAAACTAGAAACAATTTAAATGATAAAGACACCAAATTTTAAGAATGGCCATATAATCACCCAATGGAATACTATTCAAGAGTAAAACAGAATGAATCAAATGAACTAGAGCAACATGGATGAACCCAGTAAATACAATATGAAAAGGGAAAATGTGGTTGAGTCCATTTTTTATGGGGTTAAAAATATGCAAAACCCAACGATATATTATTAGGGATGCGTGCATGTAGAATCAAATATAAAGAAAAGCAAAAGAATAAAGAACTCAAAGTTCAAATATTATGGTAGCATCTTTTGGGTAGAAATGGATATTTAATTTTTTTTTTAACCAGGGTATCGAACTCACAACCTTGCCCTTGCCAGGCAGGCACTAATGCTGCTGAGCTAAATCCCCAGCCTTTAACTTAATTTTTAAAGGCAGACAGTGAGACACGGTGTCTGTTTTAGTGTTGTTCTTTATCATTTTACCTGAAGATACCTCGACCTTGGGTAATTGTTTCTGTCGGTTGCCACATGCAGCTATAAGCTGGTTAGCAGAACTCCTGGCCTCTCTGGTCTTGATGACAATGGCACCACCCTCCCAAGTGTGACAGCCAGAATGTCTACCAAGACCACCAGAGGTTCCCCTGAGAGACAGAACCACCCTCCACTGAGAACCACTGTCTTACATATATGACTCTCACATACATTCTTTTTAAATGTATGAAATATTACTAATGACTGTAAAACCTATAACCTCTAACTCATATAACTATTTTATTGAGTAAATAAGATGCTATCAAGCAATTAGAAATACTTTCTTCTCTCTCATTGTTCCCTTCAAACTCCCTCTATGAAGTTGATTTTTTTTCCTTGTCTCTAAATGATACCTCAGGCTGGCCCTATGGCTTTTTTGACCTATAAAAATGGCATTTTAATATGATTATAACTAATAAATGGAGAAGATTTATCAAGCTTTGGGCTAGGACACTCAGATAATGAAGATGTCATTTCTTTCCAAGCAAAGCACAAATTTAATAACATTGTAATCCTAGTCTCAGCGACAATTTCATTAACCTTGATAATGATTCCAATATTAATTTGGAAAGACAAAGAGTCAAAAAAGATAGGAAGGAAAAGGGCGATGGAAACGTCCTATTAGAAACAAGAGTTCACACAAAGGCATAATAATTAGGGTAGTGTGGTAATGATGTTTGCATAGTTAAGTGAACCAGTGGAAGAAAAGAGAGAGAACTCCCAGTCGGAGCCATGAAATCACTCATCAAGAAAAGCGTCCGGTGTGTGTTAGCCCTGGAATCCTGGTGGTTTGGCGCTTACTCGCTCCTTGCTCACATAAAATGTGACGTTAGTACAGGAAAATAGGGGGCAACAGAACGGTCAGCTGGTCTACCTTCCACCCTACACCCTGGCACGCATCTCTCCTGCTTCTGGCACAGGAGGCAGGGCTGCAGGAGGGAGCCGGCGTTCTCAGATTTTCTAGAATGGCTGTTCACAGGCCGCGGGCCACTGCTAAGCTGGAGAAAAGCTGGGTCGGGGTCTTGGGGACCTCCAGGGAGATCAGATATCAGTGAGAACCAGTAGCATCTACCTTAGATGAGAACTTGAGATATAAAAGAGGTGACGTCATAAATCATTAAAAAAATAAATGGTTCAGATGCAGGTAATACATAAATTAGTTTTCATTTAGAAAAAACACTAAGTTCAATCCCTACCTTTCAAACAGATTAAAGGTTTAAATGTAAAAAAGAAAACTTTAACATGTATTAACAAAAATGAAAGTCTGTTATCTTTACGAGTCTAATAACAGTTTCTTTTACAAGAGAAAATCAATAACTATTAAGGGTGAATTATAAATTCAACTAGAAATAAAAGACAGCACAATGTTTAAAAATGAACCACTGATGAAGAAGATATTTGTATTATAAATATCAATAACAACAAATTTTATTCAGAAATTTAAACCACTGCTTCAATGACTAAGAAAGAGAAAATGTAAAAATTGTGAAAAAGGGGGGCTGGGGATTTAGCTCAGCGGCATAAGCGCCTGCCTTGCAAGCGTGTGGTCCTAAGTTCGATGCCTGATACCGATAAAAAAAAAATTGTGAAAAAGGTGAATTGAATAGGTAATTCTATATTCAAGTATAAAAATGTCTATTGGAGCATTGTTAGCATGACAGAAAAATTAGAAACGTCAGGAAGAATACACTGGGATGTGTCTCAAACAATGGAACTCTAAACTAGCCTTAAAATGAGACTGAGACCAACTTGTATCAATATGGATAGGAATTGGAAAACAGAACGCCGAATAAAAACACAGGTCATTCTGAATACTATGGTAATGATGCCACTTACGTACACCACTATTTCATGTATTTTTTATGCACCCACATGCATAAAAACAAATTTTTAAAACCTGAAAATCATGGAAAGTAATGATATTGATCATTTCAAGATAAAAGTTGCCCTTCAGGAGAGAGAGGGGTAGATTTGTTAAAAGCAGTGCCCAAGTTTACAGCACCTAAAATACGTTCTTCTCTCCACCCAGTTTCTCACCAAAGATTAAAGGAAAACATGGC
Organism: Hydrochoerus hydrochaeris; assembly: GCA_004027455.1. Lineage (NCBI taxonomy): Eukaryota > Metazoa > Chordata > Mammalia > Rodentia > Hydrochaeridae > Hydrochoerus > Hydrochoerus hydrochaeris. The sequence goes on from PVLA01005858.1 coordinate 92,116, forward strand.
AAAATACAAAACCTTAATTGTTGATAATTTTTTGTCTTTTTTGAGACAGAGTTTTACTGTGGCTGGACCCAGGCCGGACTTGAATCCACAGCAATCCTCCTGCCTCAGCCTCCCGAGTACTGGGTTTACAGGTATGTGCCACCATGCCAGGTGATAATTGTTTGTTATATTGCTCTCTATACTTTTCTATAGGTTAAAAATATTTGTTAATAAGGAATAGTGAAAGGAAGCAGGAAACTTCAGTAGATCTAATTTGTTAAAATGGATAAATGTATTCTGATCAAATCAGAGTTCTTAAATTAGAACTGATGCCCAGACGCTCTATTTACAGGTAACATAACCCATCACAGAGATCTCCCAAACCAAATGGCGAGTAAAGAAGTCTGACTTCATCCCTCTTTACTACATCCTACTTTCCCCACTGGGCCCTGGGAGTTTCTGAGGTTCCTTTCTGTTCACAGGTCTCAGGGACATAATTTAATTCACAGGGGCAATAATTTAAATAAAGACACCAGATGCCCTAAGCAGAAGAAACAATCTCACAAATGGCTTTATTTTATGGCCAATAATATGCACGGGCCACATGACTGGTATTAAGCTACTCTGAGTTCTAAAGGCAAAAACTAATTATAAAATAATATTTAACTTACTTTTTGGCTTATTTTGAGACACCAATGGCATTTTAATAGCTGCCATCATTTTGGCAATGATTTTAAGCCACCTATACATCATTTGTGTTTATGAGGTTCCCTGGACATCTGTTTCTTGCATTAGGTAATTAGTTCTGACCAAGTTATGGTAAATAGCATATACTCAGTTGACCATCTGCCTCCCTGGTGCAGTTCACTTTGAGAAATGGCTCTTGTTCTGTGCCCTCCCACCCATATTCATCACCTGGGTATATCGCTAAAAGTTCCACTTCTACTCACTGAGTAGGATCCAACAAGATTTACAGAGAAGACACACAAGGAACACAAAGGAGACTTCATGTTAGATTTAGTAGATGTGATCGAATCCCTGTAAAGATAGCCTGACCCAATGGTGACAAATGGATGTTTTTATATGCGATGTAGTTTTCTTAAATCAACAAATCTTGGTTTACATTATACATCACCTTCACTATGATACCTGAAAGTGCCATTCTGAAATAATTCTGAAGTGTCATGGCCAATATCTGGAGTTTCTTTTCAGAAAGAACAATCATTTTCAGGACAGTATAGTGACACCAGCTTTGAAATCGTTTTGAATTTCTTTTTATGTTCAAAACTGCCTCACATATGCCAGTGTAGCAGCTTTCTGGTTGCTTGTTCTATATAAGCTTTGCAAAAGTGGATTTTTATATTACTCACAAGGGTAGCTATTTAAAAAGGGGAAGGAACAGGAGGGATAGGTAGAGAGGAAGTCTTACGTTTTAGAAGATTTGAGCTGTAAAATGCATTGTGTGCACTTATGAATTTAAAATTTGACTTTCTGCCATAATATTCAAAAATCTCTTTGTGGTGCATCATTTCCATTTTCAATTGCCATATTACTGTTCCTACCTTACCAAGAATTATGGGTGAATAATCCATCTCAACTTTCACTTGCCTGAATTTTCAACGTTTTTAAAATAAGCTAACATTAAATCTATAAGAAGAATAAAAAGCATTTTTATTCAAAAACACTTTAGAGTTTGCCAAAATATTATGATTTCATCATATAACTTTATTTTTACTTTCCCCAGTCTACTACTCACAGATGTAAAATGCAGGGGTAACCAGAATTTGCTTTTCTGCAAATTTGAGGTGACTCTGCTACATTAGCTACAAATACATTATTTTGTCCCCAAGAGACAATGTTCAATGAGCAAATGTTAACAAGTAGCAGAGCAAATATAAACACCACTTGTTCTACTGCTATTTTAATAGGCTTCCTCCGAGATAAGATCACTTGCATCGTAATATGATTGACATGGAAATATTGCTTAACTAGTTAAATGATAGCATGATGCAAGGTCAATTATTAGATCCCCACTACCTCACTCCAAGAATAGTTTTTCTATTTTATTTTCCCACCAAAAACAGTCCTATGAGTTTCAATGCATTTATGTAAAATTAAAGAAACACAGGCAAGGGGCTGCACTTCTGTTTTTTCTAAACGGGAAATGGGTTAAGGTCAGTAACTACTGACACACACACATCTGTTAAGTGTATTACTTTTTTCCCCCCTTTTCAATCCCTTGTTCAAATTCTACCTCTCCCATAAAGCTTCTCCTGTCATTTCTGGAATGGTCCTTCCTCTGGCTTTTAAAATATTGTGGATTTCTATCAGAGTATTCACTATTCTCTTCTGCAATTCTGCCCCTTAGGAGGCAAACAGTCATGCACATGCTAACATTTCTGAAGCTGAAACATAGCCTGAGGTGTATGCGTTACACAGTTGACCCTCCATATTGTGGGTTCTACATCCCTAGATTCAACTAAGCATGGATAGAAAGTGTGGAAATGTTTGCATCTGAGCTGACAAATGTAGACTTTGTCATTATTCCCTAAACAACACAACAGAACAACTAGGTACATCACATTTGGCTTTCTAAGTAGCTAGAGATGATTCAAAGTATTGGGGAGAATGTGCATATAGGTCTTATGTGAATACAGCACCGTTTTGCCTAGGCGATTTGAGCATTCTCAAATCTTGGTTTCCTGGGAGAGTCCTGGAGAAAATCCCCATAGATACCAAGGGATGACTATTTTTAGATGTTAGAATCTTCCTTCCTTCCTTCCTTCTCTCCTGCATACCCAAATCAGCTCTCTGTAAAGTAAGAGAGGAATTTACAGCTAATTAAGCTGTGAATAGCCCTATAATCTATCTGCCTGGGTTGCAGGTAGCACATCTGTTGGTTCTCACTTTCTCTAGGAACATAAACCACTGACTTGCCCTGTAGAGACCTGACGAGACACACATTGCTAATCTCAGGCTCTTTTAGGCTAAGAGAAGAAATTTTGTATTCACTGAACTGAAGTATCACCCAGTAACATGTCCTACACTTTAAATGCATATTAGTATTGTCTTACTCTTATGGCATTTGTCTATGGAGCTGCAAACAAATCAGATTCTATATTTCATGTAAGTGACTCACAGTTCAAAGTCCCAGCTTGCTTCTCTCCTGGCAGTGGGTACTGAATCGGGCTATTCAGATGCCTCCTCCTCTTCCGAAGTACAGCATTCATTTCCTCAGCTCCTGTGAGTATTGGTGATGGCCAGCTCCTAACTGAATCCTACTGCAGTTACTGTTCTCTACTAAAGACAGTTTGGAACCAGAGCTCAGTCCCCTTCCCCAGAACAGCCCATACCAGGGACTGGTCAGGCTGGGCCCTGCCCCTCCTGGGGATGGTTCACAGAGCAAGCACGCCTCCGAAGCACCCAATGAGGTTGGCCATAGCCCTGTTTGTGAATGCCCAGTTCCTTTCCCTGTCCAGCCTTACTTCCTTCTCTTTCCCAAAAGGATAGATTCAGAGATCTCTACTCCCCAGGGAATTTGACCCATGCTGATTGGTGTTCTAGGAATGGCCTCAAAAGTACTTCAAAAATAAAATGTGGGAGCTGGATTACTCATGAGCCAGGGAACTATGGTGGCCCCTTTCATGGGTGGTAGATGGATCTCGGAATGTGAAAACACCTTCACTCTTGGTGAACAGGGGCAGTATAGTAGCAAGATTAGCAGGTCCAGTGTACAGGGTATTTTTAAAATACAGACTGCTACTACTAATAAGCAGAACTGACCACTAGGTATGAAAGTTGAGGCTTGCTTTCCAGTAAAACTAGTGACTCTTATCTCCTCCCACTATAAGGAAGGCAAAGTTGAGAATCAAGATCAAGACTTACAAGATCAGCATAACATGCAAAAATCCAGTGTCCCCATCCGGTCCGCTGTACCAAGGCTAACTCCCTGATTAGGAAGGAACAGGAGTATGAGATGTATGAGAGGAGAATGTCTGGGCTGATGCCCTGGATGATCTTGAATCCTCAGATTTTCTTGATTCCTCTGCAGATGTGACCCCCTCTTTCCTACTAAATGCTAAATCTCCGTTGATGCATGAAGGCACAGGGACTCTGCCCTTACAAAAACATGAACCCCACTCAGGATCCACTCCTACATCCTTTTTCTGTCCACTAAAACAACAGCTAGATTTAAGTCAAAGCAAAATTCAGCCTGGGAAGCGCCAAGCATGCGAGGACAGGAAAGAAATAACAGACCAAAGGAACAGTAGGATCTAGACAACACATACTAATACCGCCAGAAGACAATGTATGGCCAGGACTCTGTGGATTATGGAGGTAGGTGGGTAAAAAGGCAGATATGGGTGGATTTGTAGATACGTAAGTAATACAGGAAGAACTTAATGTTTGGCCAAAGCCCACTTAGACATGGATAATGCATTCCTAAAAGACTCTTCAGGAGGTTAGAGGAAGTAATGGCCCTCACTGAGTAATGAAGTCATGTTGTAGCATAAGTTGGAAAGAGATGAAGAACATTAGCAGAGTCATGGTATATCAGTTGAGAATTTCACCAGGTGATTGACTCACCAGAGGGCCCAGAAAGTCTTCCATTAGACAAATCAATAGGAAATGTGATCATGCAAAGGACAGCAGGGTCCCAGGGCAGCTTAATGTCTGCCAGCTTCTGTAGATCATGGTGGGCAGTAGATGTTAGCACAGAACTGAGTCCTTTTGGTAGCAATTTGGGTCCCTGGGTCCCCAAATAATAAATACACGAAAGAGTGGCACTTAGCCTAAGAAGCAAGAGGAGTAAAAAATATTGCAATGAATAGCAAGGACAGTGTGGTTGCTAAGGAGGACTGATCCTTAGAAAGCTATGGAGATGCATAAAAAAAAGTAATAAGACATCCCTAGAGATGACAGACGGTAGTGAGGACTATAGCTCAGCCCATTAAACTAACACTGATAAGTTCCTCCCAGGAAAACAGGGGCGCTAGAATCTCAAATGAGCAACCCACAGGACACATGTAAAGCAAGGAGACCCGAGTGTGTTAAAGCGAGAACTGAAGGGAAAGCTGTATTGTGTGATTCAGTCCTCCTTTGCAGCTAAGAATTTTGGCAGCTCATACCTGCTTGAACCAGAGTCCTTCTCTAGAGACAGCTCTCCACTGAAGAAAGCCTCCTCCACCGAGATCCCAGCTTCCCTGCTGGGAGTAGCCCATACTCAGTGACTGGTCAGTCAGCAAATATAAAGGTCTATCTCCCTGACCCAGTGCAGAGCTAGCCTAGATCCGGAACTCTCTGACTCAACCAAGGCTTTCTTTATAATTATTTCAGAGCCTGATTTCCTCACCATGTCCTTTCTTAGTAGATTCTGGTGGGCTGCCTTATGTAGGAACAACTGCTACATCAAGACATTAAGACTCCAGTCTTCCTGTCGGCTTATCACAGAAAGGAAAAGCAGTAAATAACCAAAGCTTAGTACTAGGTAAAGAAAATGTGAACAACTAGTTTCCATGAGCAACTAGTATATTTTTAGCTACTGGCAACTCATCTTATTTTCTCATTTCTGGAGAAGCTCAAAACAGGGTTTGTGGCCAACTCTTGGCTTTCAAATAAAACTTTATCATCTCCTCTGCCAAACATTAACCTCACCCCTGGCTGTCTCTCATTTTTGCAATCCAGTTTCACTTTCACCTCAATTTCCTTTTCCATTTATTGTTATATCTTATATTTCACATATTTCTTCAAACAACTTCAAAGCCATTTTTTTATTGTGGAGAACAAGTGGAGAATTAATTAAATGAAGGAGAAAAATGGAAAGAAAACACTCTTAGTTCTAGACGTGGAGGCAAGAGTGGGCCTTCAGGACTTGAATCATTCAGAATATGGCTTATCATAAGCTCCTTTTAATAGGCCATTCTTTTGGAGCAAGAACTCACCACCAAACACATTTTTTTCAACACTACACAATTCGGTTTGTAAGATGCATACTAATGTAGCAGAAAATGCACCCCTCCCCCATCTAGTGCATTTCAGTTTCTCAGTTGCCCAGGTAACAGTTTCTATTCCAGTTCCCATTGCTCCTGTCTCTTAGAGACAGCTGGTCTCTGTGATGTATACCTGGTCACTGTGGTGCACATCGTATAAACCAGTCCCCAACTACAAGCCATGCTGCTTCTGTACTTCCTGCTTGCTCATCTCACATAAGCCCTAGACCACCAGAGATCAGGGCCTCTGATCTCTGATACTGTGGGAATGATCTTGATCAGTTCCTGTCAATGTCAAATAAATCCACCTCCAAACCCTGGGTGCCCTTTCCATGCTTCTGCTTGCCTATGCACTAAGGTGAAATGGTGAGAAGGGGCAGTAGATGAATTTAGTCACGGTGGTCTGAGCACCCTGCTGCCTTACCAAGGCTCTGGCTTCAGTATTTGTCCTCAGGGGCACCAAGTCTCTCAGCCCGGTGCTGTCACTGCTGACCCAGAGTGCTTCCAACCTCTGCATGGAAGGCAGCAAGGAGAGGACATAGGGGCTGACCTTGTCCACAGAGTGATGTTTATTAAAATCAGAGATCTCCAGTCTCATCCATTTTTCCTACTTGGCTGTCCCTACATGTTCTGTATTAAGGTTCCATGTCCTGGGAGGGTAAGTGAAAAGCTTTCTCCAGAACCAAACTGGAATGAAATCCTAATAATGGTTTTTTTTCCTTCAGGCTGGAAAAATGTCCTAAGTGAAAGTGCCAATAGAGTGCGATACTACATCCCTGGTTACAAGCTTTTCCTCTCCTTCCATAGGTGCTAATTATTTGGAAGAATAAAGCAATGGTTTCCAAATGTATCAAAAATTTAAAAATACAACTTGTACCTGTAGAACTTTACATTTTCCTCACTGGAAGGTAAATAACTGTGATTAATAGCAATTCCACACTGGTGGGCCTCTTAGGCTGCCTGACTCCCTAAGGAAAAATGAACAAATAAAATCAAACTAAAATACATTTGTCTCCATTTCAAGAGTATTTGCCTGGCTCTGTTGATGTAATAGGGTGCTGTAGCAAATTCTGACTAGGTTACCAAACATTCTGTGCCTCCTAGATTCACAATGGCCCAGCTACTTTCCTGGGCTCACCCCTGGGGTACACTTGTAACTCAGCTTTGCTGCCCATCCTGAGGAGCCCTGTGGTCCTTTAGAGACCTCTGCTTTAGAGGGAGAAGATGGTGTGTGCTTTGGTTTGTACCAAAGTGTGGGGTGAACCTCTGGGGTTTTTGATGAAACCCATACTGGCCATTGACAATTAGAATTCCAGAAATGCTTGTGAGAGCCCAGAAATCCGAAACAAAGGAGCTCATAGGAAAGGGAATAAGCTCCTCCACTGAGTGAAAATGATACTATTATCTTTATTTTTATTAGTATGTTTGCCATATATAACGATCACATTCATCACAGGGAATGTGAACCTTTGTATAGGTTTTCATTCTTTTTTCCCCATTCTCCTCCCTCTAACTCTTCTTCCCTCCCACTTTACAAAACCTCTGTTTCCATTTTTTCCCCTTCCATCCTTTTTTTAGAACCCCTTTTCTCTTCCATCCCTCCCCTCCATCTCTTTCTCCCCTTCTCATTTGAATAATTTCTTCCTACTTCTCAGTCTCTGTCCTCCATTTTGGTCCTTATTCACCCTCTGAATTTCTCACAGAAGAAAAACAATGCAATATTTAAACTTACATATCTAATTTATCCCACTTAGGATTATAGTCTTGACATGCATCCATTTACCTAAAAATATCTTAGGTTTCTCATTCTTTATGGCTGAGTAGTACTCCATTGTGTATAAAAACCACAATTTCTTGATCCATTCATCTATTGATGAGCATATGCACTCTTTCCAAGATTTAGCTATTATTAACTACACTACTATAAACAGGTACGCATGTATCATTGTGGTATGTTGCTTTTAGCTCTCTCGGGAAGTTGCCTAGAAAGGGAATAACTGGACCAAATGAAACCTCTAGTTTTAGATTTTAAGGAAGCTCCATGCTGATTTCCACAATGGTTGCACCAGTCCACACCCTGACCAGCAGCGAAGAAGGCTTCCTTTCCCCTCTCCCCACAATCCTGCCAGCATTTGTTATTGGTTGATTTCTTGATGATAGCCTTTCTTTCTGGGGTGAGATAGAATCTCATTGTTGTTTTAATTTACATTTATCAAATGACCAGTGATGTTGAATGTTTTTTCGTATGTTTATTTGCTGTTTGTGTCTCTTCATCTGAGAAGTGTCTGGTCATTTTAGATGCCCATTTTTGGATTGGATTTTTACATTTGGGGGATCTAGTTTTTTGAGTTCTTTATATATTGCAGAGATTAGTTCTCTAAGGAGTAGCTGGCAAAATTATTCCCCATTCTGTGAATTCTTCACTATCCTGGTGGTGTATTTTGCTATGCACAAATATTTTTAATTCCATGTGATCCCATTTGTTGATTCTTTGTAATATTTCATGTGCACCTGGGGTTTTGCTAGAAAATTGCCTAAGAGCTAGTAGCACACACCTGTTATCCCAGCTCACTGGAAGGCCAAAGCAAAAGGATTAGAAATTCAAGCCCAAGTTGGGCAATTTAGTAACTTAGTAATGAGTTTCATTTCAAAAATAAATAAATAACTTGGAATGTAGTTCAAAGTGAAGGCCCTGGTTTTAGTTCTGGTATCTACCTACCCAGTCTAAAAACTCTAATATTTGTCTATCTTATCTGGACACCAAAACAAGATCTCACTCTTGTTTAATACTTTATCATTTATCACAAACTTTCACAATTTATTCATGCAATCTAATGATAAACTATGAAAGGAGCAGAACTTGGGTTGTCATTTTCTTTAAAAAGTCACTTTCATTGTGTCACACTGATGCCTGGTCTATGATATTTGTAGTTTTATGTCTAAAATATTCAAAAGAATTCACTAATTTCAAGGTAGTGAAAAAGATGGTGGATTGATATGTAGCATGGTAGAGAGCCTCTCTGAGAAAGACAACTCAGATGCTAGAATTTAATACCATGGAGAAGACCAGACAAAGGAGAGGGATTCTCACAACCCAGGAAGAAACTGAGGAAAAAAAAGAAAAAAAGAAAGAGAAAAAGGAAATAAAGAAAGAAAAAAAAAGCATGGATGGAGGGCTGGAGCTGGGCATGCTCCTGTCGCTGTACTGTGCATGTCTTAGGGTCGGGTGATTCACGATTGAGCTGGGGTTGCAGTCCTGCTGAGATTGGGGGTTGGTGAGCCCAAGACCCTTGGTGGGAGGAGGCACTGCAACAGGGAACATAACCAGCAAAGTGAGCTGCACTGACCCATGGTGAGTGCTGGGAACTAGGTCCCACAGAGGGGGTAACTGGCTAGACAACATATTGGAGTTGGACAGAACAGGCTTGAACTGGCAACTGCAGTGGCATCATTAGGCTGTTCCCCAGCCAAAGCAAACTGGTGGGATCTGCTTGGGCTTGGTCACCCCATTGGTCAGGACCCAATAGCCAGGGACAAAATTGTCTTGAACCTGTGACATCTGAAGGGCACAGACTAACATACTGAAGGCACTCACTGGTTACTGGCTCAGAGGAGCCAGCCCACATTGCCTCTGCATGCACCTCACAGGTCAACAGCAAACTGGAGAGGGCAGCAATCCCCTGGCCAGTACTCTTTAGAAAAACCATAAGCAATATGGAAAGGACCTGAGACCTCCACCATACACCTGTCTGAAAGAAACCAGAAACATGACAAGAGAAAGAAACAAGAAAAATCCTCCAGCTGCTGACCAGGGAAAATAAGTCCAGGAGAGGTAAGTACAGAAGAGATCAAGGGCAGCAAACATGCAACATTGGACATGGCCTCAGTGGAAATAAATAAATACTTCCATGACCTCATCGACAAACTTAAGTCTGAAATTCTAACTCAAGTGAAGCAAGATATAAGAAGATTAATAAAAGAAATGCTAAGCACTTCTCAAGAAGACACAGATGGAAGAATGGAGGAACCCAGAAAAAGGAGAGAAACCTTTGATGAAGAATATAAACAAAATCTAGAATACATGAAACAGATCCAAAGAGAATACCAGGAAATTAAAAACTCCATTGAAAGCTGGCAAAATTACTTGACAGAAACTAAAGACAGACTTTCAAAACTTGAAGATAGATTTGCAATGTGTCATTGCAAAAGGAAAGATCTCTTAAAAATAACAAGGAAACAGGAAGCAACAATACAAAGGCTAGCAGACAATAAGAGGATCTATAATTTAAGAATAAAAATGTGAGCAAAGAAGCAGGGGAAAATACAAATGAAATTAAAAGGCTATTCACAGAAATAATTAAGGAAAACTTCCCAAGCCTAGGAAAAGGAAATGATATTTAGATATATGAGGCATATAGAACTCCAGCCAGCTACAACCAAAACAGATCTACACTCAGACATATAATAATCAAAATCCCAGAAATTCATCACAAGAACAGAATGTTAAAAGTGGTCAGAGAAAAGAAACAGATAAAGGAAAACCCATCAAAATCACAACAGACTTCTCAACACAAACTATCAAATCAAGAAGAGCTTAGAGCAAAGTATCCCAAGCCCTGAAAGAAAATAACCTCCAACCCAGATTGATGTACCCTGCAAAACTATCGCTCAAAATTAATGGAGAAACAAGATGTTTCCTCAACAAAGAGGAACTGGGGGAGTTTGTGACCACCAATTCAACCCTACAAAAAATACTAAAGGACATTCTAGAGAGAGAGAAGAAAATCACCAGGATTCTAGGAACAATGGCAGATAGGCCTCAATGAATGGGGCAGACATTGGAATGAAGGAGAAAAGTAAATAACAATGACAGAAAAACAGCGTAGCAGAGATGAAGCAGAGAAGATTGGCTATAATCTCTAACACAGATGGCCTGTATGCACTAACAAAAAGAAACACAGGCAGAGTAGATCAGGAGATAGGGTCCATCGAGATGCTCTGAATAGGAAATACAATCAACCTGAAAGAGGGTTAATGAACCGAAAGCCAAAGGTGAGAAAACAATGCTCTATGTGACAGGGAACCAGAGAGAAATAGGAACAACTCATCCAGAAGCTGCAGATAGGTTGGAAACCCATGACACTTTTGTGCAGTAGAGAACTACTCAGCTATACGGAAGGGAAACCTTGAGGCTTTAGTAAGTAAAGGAATACAGCTTATGATCAAGCTCAGGGGTAAGAAGGTTCAGAAACATGTAGGTAGATAGAGGGTTGCCCCCCTAATCTAAAAACTAAAGGAGTTAGTGGAACACGAAATGTGCAAAGCACCCTAAGAAAGTAAAAGGGGAGAAATTGTCTAAAAAAGGAAACCAGAAGACATTATTAATAGTGTATCAGGATTTAAAAGCCACATTATTCTTATCGCTCTGTTTAGTTTGATTTTATTCAGTTCCAGTCTGTCTGCTCATACTAGATTTGAAAGCACAGACAGCTACCCCCAAAATAGCAGGATATACTACAGTAACTATCCTTAATTTACTATTAACTTAAACTGAAGCCTGTATTACTTACACTGTCTTACTATGATTGATCTTATTTGAATCTGGTTTGTTAGATCACTGTTTTGTCTTGACTGATTTTATTTGAATTTGGTATGCTTGATAGTATCAAGTCTGAGAGTAGAGGCAAGTACTATGAAGATGATAAGATTCACTAGGATACCCATTCTGGCTTGACTATTAACTGCTTTTAAAGTCCTATAATGTCTCCAATGTTTTGTTTTTATTAATATGGCTATATACGTCTATGTTCAATTATACTATGCCTGATGGTATAGATAATTCTATTGAAAATAACAAGAGACATCATAGTAACTACTGTAGATCACCTAGTATTGTGGTTTTATATGTCTTTTTCATTTTGTGTTTTTCTAGGAATTTATTTTATTGTCTTGATTTGTTTTCCCCCCTAATACAGAAAGGATAGGTATACATGCATGTGTAGAACTTCTAAACAGTTTACGAGAATTGATTGGAGTTATTACAAAAAAAGAGAGGAAAACAAAGTATTCTAAAGGATATAACTGCATGTATGTTTAAGTGTGTAAGATTGATAACCAAATTGCTAAGTTTCTATTGTATAGATGAACAGAACTGGTTGCAGTCTCACTGTTTAAATGTTCACTTGGTAAGCTTTATTTATGTAACTTGAACAACTAATTCTAAGAGGAAACTATTTAATTATCAACTAGTGATTTCTTGTTTTTTTTGAAATTATGTATTATTTCCACCCTCTTTCTGTTTTATTTTTTTTCCTTAAATAAAAAAATGACTAATTTCATTAGTCATGTAAAATGTTACCACAACTTTTTGCACAGTATGAATATTTATAGTACTCTTAAAAACAAGGAGGTAGCCAAAATGAACTTGCTGATGAATAAATTGAGCTAATAGCTAATAAAAATAGAATAAAGTATCTAGGCTTCACTTTAAGCAGGGAAGTCAAAGTTCTACAAAATGAAAATTAGAAAACACTGAGAAAATAAAGAGGACGTGAAAAATGAAAAGATATTCTATGTTCATGGATTAGAACTAAGGTTGTTAACCTGTCACAGTATTCAAAGCAATCTACAGAGTCAACATGATATTCATCAAAATGCCATGATATTTGCCACAGAAAAAGAAAACAAATGATAAATTCTTGATAAAATGATAAAATTCATGATGATTTCACAAAGACCCTCCTTAAAAGCTAAACCAATGCTTACCATAAAGGATAAGCTGGAAGGATGACAAAACTAACTTCCAAAAATACTACAAAGCTATAGTAAGCAAAACACTACGGTATCAGCATTAAAATTAACATCGAATAATGGAACAAAGCAGAGAACCTAGAAATTAACCCATGCACCTATAGGCAACTGATTTTCAACTGTTTTCCCCCAAAACATACAATGGTGAAAGAACAGTCTCTTCAGGAAATAGTGCTAGGGAAATTGGACACAAATATGCAGAAGAATACAGTTAGATTTCTCTCCTCTCATCACATACAAAACTCAATTCAAAATGGATAAAAAGCTTAGTTGTTAAACAGGAAACTACTGGAACAAAGCCCAAGGTAAACACTTCAAGACATTGGTATGGGACAAAGATTTTTTTTAAGACACAGATAACCAAAGTGACACTAGACAAATGAGATTCTGTCAAACTGAGAAGTTTCTTTACAGCAATGGAAATAATGAACAGAATGAAGAGACAATCCATGGAATGAAAAAAAATTCATTCAAGAGCTGGGCATGGTGGCTCACAACTGTAATCCCAGCACTTAGGATGCTGAGGCAGGAGGATCGTTGTGAGTTTGAGACCAGCCTGGGCTACAAAGTGAGCTCAAAGCCAGCCTGAACTGCATAGTGAGACCCTGTCTCAAGAGGACAAAAAAAATTCATTCAAAAAGAAATTAATATCCAGAATATATAAGGAACTCTAACTCATCAGCAAAAAAACCCAATTTTAAAATGACAAATAATCCAAAAAGATATTTTATAAAAGAAGATATACAAATGGCTGACCATATGAAAAATGCTGCATATTGCTAATCATGAGATTTAAAACTATGATGCATGAGAGAGATTTAAAACTATGATGAGATATAACCTCACTCCAGTTAGAATGGTCATCACTAAAAAAGAAATTTTGGCAAGGAAATGGAGAAAAGATGAACTCCAACACGCTGTTGTTGGGAATGTAAAATAGTAGAGTCAATATCAAGAACGCTATGGTGTTTCCTCAAAAAACTAAAAACAGAACTATCATAGGATTCAGCAACTCCATTATTAGGTACCTACCCAAAGGAAATGTAACAGTTCTATCAAAGAGATGCCTGCAATCTTTAACTATTGCAGCCCTGTTCATGGTGGCCAAGGTACAGAATCAATCAAGGTGTCTATTGACAAATGAATGGATAGAGAATATGTGGTATCCGTACAAAATAAAATAGTTTTCAGCCATTAAAAAATAAAATACTGTCATTGGTAGCACCATGGATAGAAGCAGAAGATATTTTATTAAATGGAATAAGTCAAGCACGTAAAGACAGACTGTGTGTTCTCACTCATTTGTGGAAGCTAAGAGTTGATTCCATGGAAGAAACAAGCAGAAGAGTAGTCAGTAGCACCTGGAAAGTGGAGGAGGTAAGGGTGATATAAACAGGTTATATTATATACCAAAATCCTTAGATGAGCAATTAGTTCTATGTTCATCATAACACAGTAACTATAATCTGAGCAATTTATGATATATGTCAAAATAACTAAAGGAGTCTGAAGTTTCTCAACACATAGAAATGGTGTTTAAGGAGACATCAACACTAATTACCCTGATTTGAATATATATGAATTATAGTACAGCACATCATAAATATGTACTAATAGCATGAGTTGATTAAAAGTTGCCAGGTGTGGTGGTACAAGCCTGTAATCCCAGAACTTGGGAAGCTGAAGCAGGAGGATCACAGCTTGGGATACAAAGTGAGCTCAAGGGCAGCCCAAACTGCATAGTGGGACCCTGTCTTAAAAAGGCCAGAAAAATAAATAAATAAATAAACATACAATTTCAGTTTTTTACACTAGTAACAATATGGTGTTCACACATGTGAGTCTGATTTATTTCACCTATCAGTATGGTTTCTAGCTGCACCCATTTATCTTTAAAGCCTCGAGTTTAACCATTCTTCATGTGGAGTAGTATTGCATTACGTAAAAATACTACATCTTTTTATCCATTCCTCAGTTGATGGGCATTTGGGTTGTTTCCAAGATTTAGCTATTACAAATTGTGCAGCTATGAACATGGGTGCTCATATATCACTGTGCTATGATGTTTTCAGTTCTTCTGAGAAAATACCCCGAAGGGGAACAGCTGGGTCAAATCAAACCTCTAATCCTATTTTGAGCAACCTCCACACTGATTTCCACAGTGGTTGCACCAGTCTACAAATCCAACAGTGGAGAAGGGTTCCTTTTCCCCACAGCTCCTTCAGCATTGTTATTAGTTGATTTCTTGATGTCAGCCATTCTTTCTGGAGTGAGATTATATCTCAGTGTTGTTTTAATATACATATCTCAAATGACCAATGATGTTGAACATTTTTTCATATATTTATTTGCTATTTGTATTTCTTCATCTGAGAATTGAGTATTTATCTCAGATGCTCAGTCTTACATGCCTATATCCGGTAGCCTTAGCAATTACTTTGAGAACAGTATGCAATGTAACAACCATTCTTAAATTCCTATCATCCTGTTTTGAAATCCTATATTGACATTGTTTTTGTTTTGTTTTGTTGTTGTCATTTTGCTTTGATTGTTTTTCAATTGCTCGTCTGTTTCTTGATTTTTCTGTTTTCTTCTCTTTAAAATAAAAAAAAAGATAATTTGTTACTAGGAAAAAAATAATTTAAAAAACCCATACAGGGTTGGTTGTTTCTACATCATAGCTACTGAGAATAATCCCAAATCAAGACAGCTGTGCAGATATCTCTGCCAGATACTGATTTTGTTGACAGAAAGATACGTCAGCCAGATTGTGGTGATTATTTCACAACATAGATATCAAAACATCAAGTACACTTTAAATATACACAGCTTTAATTTCTCAATTATGTACAATGAAACTGGAGAAGATAAGGGTTGGGGTTATAGGGATGCCCTGCATTAACCCAGCTCTAGTACAGGGTGGGCCTAGAACAATGCCCAACCAGCCAGGTATGGTGGTGCATCCCCTCATCCCACACGACGGGGTGAGGCAGGCAAGGCAGATTGCATGTTCAAGTCCAGCCTGGGCAATTTAGCAACTAACAAGACCCTGTCTCAACATTAAAAATAAAAAATTAAAAGGTCCAGGGATATAGCCAATGTAGTGTAAAGCTTTGGGTTTGATTCTCAGTACTGGGGAAAAAACTAAAAAATAAAATAAGCATAACAAGCACAGGTTTTGAGATTCCTTCATAAACACGGAAGAGCAGGAGTGACTGGACAGGTCCCATCCTGTGCAAGACACTGGAGAAGAGGGACATATGTGACTTAGACTTTAGCGAGGCTGCACGCACTGTACGATTTTACCCACAAATCTCTAAAACTGATGGGTCACATTATGGGTGTCAGGAGATACACCCGGAGGACGTGAGTGAAGTCAGTTACAGGACGACTGGAGCAGAGTTTGCTCTTCAAGCTGGAACAGCCTCCACGCAGGAGGAGACCTGTAACTGATTATCAGCTCTGGCTTCTGCCACAACGGTGAAAAATCTCGTTTTTCCAATTACCTAATTAGCCTCCATTCTCCGCGCTTTTGGTGGCCCTCTGTCTTCTGTCACTACCTCACCAGTTGTACCAAAGGCACAGCCCCAGGGCCTGTTTTATTCTCCTCGGGACTCATAATTTTAAATAACATCTCTATGCTGATGGACCCTGCGTTAATCTGTAGATACCCCTGCTCCACTGCAGTTCAGATTCTTACAAATAATCAATTAAGCATCTCAAACTCACTATGACCAAAACAGGCCCATGATGTCTCCTTTACCCCAAACTCAACCAGCTGAATATTTTTCCTCTTCCAGTCTTCCGACTCATCCATTCATAATTTAGACCCAAACTCTAGGCACTTACTCAAACTCCTCTTGCATTTTGCCTTCCATACTGACACCAGTTTATTCTACAAATCCTGCCAGTCTCTGCCCATTAATAAATCTCAAATCTATCCACTTTCTCCATCTCTGTATCACTGTAGTCCAAATACTCATCATCCTGTGGGGTCCATGCCAACAATCACAGTACCACCCTTGCCGGACACAGTGTTCAAACTGTAGGTATAAATGTTTGACCATGAGTAGATCGAGCTAGTTTTTCCCTCCAAGAATTTAAATTTATTTTTTTCTGTTGTGATAAAAACACTTATAAAATACTTCTGCTTAGCAAATTTTTGGGCTAACCATAAACACTCTGCTACACGATAGAGCTATAGGGCCTGCTCACGCTGAGTAGGTGAAATGCAAAGTTTTGGTTTGTGCCTCTTGACTAGAAGAATCTAAATCTTAATCAGAGGGAACACAGAAGTCCCCTCCCTCATATTCCCATTTTAGGAAGCTCAGTGGAACTCAGTCATATGCATGGCGTGTTAGAACCACAGGTTGATCCAAATTTCCTGACCTGGATTCAGGTCCAGTGGCTGATTTCGTGGATACCAAGGGCTCATGATTCAGTTTGTCCTTTGATTTGATGAGCCATTCAGTCTATCTTCCTAAGAAAGGGTGTAGTGGAAAGTTTCCCTTAAATCCACAAATAAGCCCTGATCACACACACACACACACACACACCCCATGATCAGTGACACAAAAACTGAATCAGAACAGCACCAGTCATGATGTGTGTGGACAGGAAATTTCTTATTTTATTCAGCACATCCATAGTGGAATAGCACTTCGCCAATACTACCATATATTAACAAAGTATTTTAAGTGAACAAGTAAATGAATATTAGCCAGGCAAGGAAGAATGAGTGTTCCAAACAGAAAGATATCACATTAAGATGAGAGCTAGCACACAGCATGCATGTTTAAGAAACAAAAAAGAGGAAAATTTAGAGGTGACTTTGGGGTTTGGGGTGGTTGAAGATAAGGTGGGAGAAATAATCAATGGTCAGAGACTGAGGAATTATAATCCAAGTAAAAAAATAAACTCCTTGGAGAATTTCATGCTTGGAGAAAGGAGAACATTATTTTAGATTTTTAAGAAGGGGAGAAGATGATAGAATTCACACTCAGAAAGCCCACTGTGGCTGCATTGTGCAGATTGGCGTTGGGACCAGACATGGCCGGGAACCATGGAGACCAGCTCCACACCTGCTGCAGGAAAGCTGAGGGGTGCAGATTTTTATGAAGCAGCAGCATGGTGATGGGGCCAACAGGCAGGTCTGATGGCCTGTGTCTGAGGGATGGATAGAGATGCCATCCACTACACTGGGAAGCCACCGGAAAGGAGCGGACGTCAGGGGCTAGAGACGAGCTGACTAAAAGCGATAGTTTTAGAACACGTTGGTGTAGAAACCTAAGCAGCATCCGAGGACACGGGTCTGGAGCTCAGGAGAGAAGCGTGAGATAGAGATGAGTCAGTGCTCGTAGCTGTAAAGATGTAACTGAAGACATGGAAGGCAGTGAGGTTATGCAGCCAAGCAACGATGCCTGAGAAGAAAAGACGAGCCAGGACAAAGCGCTGGGGAGCAGCTGCGTGAAGACAGAAGGAGGAACCATTGCTGGACCGCAGCGAGGGAGGTGGCTAGGGCAGCTAAAGAGATGGGATACGCAGGAAAGTCTGCAGGTTAAGAAAGAGACAGAGGGAGACCAATTCCAAGGCAGAAAAGGCCGTCCACGGCTGCTCTGAAGGCACATGAAACCAGAACACCGGGGCGAGGACGTCACGGGACTGGCTTAGGATGATTTCGATTAAGGTGGCCGAGGGATGGGGCTGGGTGGGGTGAAAGGATCAGGAGAAGTCTGAGGGGTGAGGGCATCTGCCCTTAGCAGTCTGCCTTTGAAGGGAGCGAGGCAGGAGGCAGTTGTTGGGAAGAGACCCGGGCTTGTGGGAGAGAGGCCACAGGCTTGAGATGCGAGAGCCTAGGCCTCTGTAAATGGGGAAAGGAGGGCAAGGCAGAGGGAACAGAGCAGGTTAATAAAGTTACATGGGGCAGACAGTATATGGAATCTAAATGCAGACAGGGAGCCCCATTAACTGTCCCCATATTTCCTGCAGTAACGTTTCCAAATCTGTCTACTCCCTCACACTCACGTCTCAGGCTTTCACTCACCGTCACCTGAATGGAGGTGCCTGGACCTCTCCAGATAGCGTGGAACCACAGACTTCCTGCATCTGAGCTGATCGTTTTGTCTGTCCATTTGGGTACAGAGAGGAGGCTTCCAGCTCCTGTATGCAGCCTCGTCCTCTCACCCCGGGTTCAGGAAGCCTCTGCTCTACACTGGGTGAGCCCTTTAAAGAGTCCAGGGTCTGCTGGAAAAACAGATAGGTCACCATGTTGTAAAATAGGGAACTGAAGTAAAATGCCATGGGGCTCCGGCAAAAGTATGGAAAGAATCCCAAAGGACCCCCAGTGTTCCTCTGGGTTTTCAGAGAAGAAATCCTGGTGTCTCCTAAGCTTTCAAAGACGGGGAGCTCTCAGTTCACCAGCTCCAACCCATCACAGAATATTACAGTAGTCCTGGAAAATACACTTCAATTTTGCAAAAGAATCAAAATGTTAAATTCTCCTAAGTAGGTTTGACTGAAGAAAACAAAACTTCCTATTTTGAAATATAAGCATATTCTTAATTTATTTTCTTTCTGTGTTAAATATACAAGGCATCCCACTGAATCGCGAGTGTTGGCGTTACTCTATTTCTTGGTAGCAAATTTTAATTGCCGTGTTCCACGGGTGGGCCTGTTGAACAACACAGGAAAATCCCTCACAATCACTAAGGCTTCCTCTGAATGTGGTTTGGGGTGAGCGATGAGGATGACGAACAGTGCAATCAACACCCCACTGGGTTCGAGACATTAGGCTCGAAGCATCTTCACGTGTGAATAACTGAAATGTACAAAATACTGAAATGGCATCAGTGGAAACATGACATTTGTAACATGTGGTTTCCAATAATTCTCTCCATAATGAATGAAACACTGCCATCTGGACATCACTGATAAGATACAAGGACACCTCCCCAAGCACCCAAAAACTAAAGCTCACTCCAAAGAGAGAGAGACGTGGCTAAGGATCAACCAAGGAAGTGTGTGGCAGAAGTCGTTGTCTACCCTCGGATGCATTTCCCCCAGCTTTCTAGATAACTGGGTGCAAGAAGATGACCTCCTGCTGGCATCTCCCACAGCCAGCAAACAATAACCAAGTGTTCCATGGGAGCCCAGTGACCATGAGAACTCAGAGGGCCACCCTCGCCCTGGAAATGGTCACAGCTGCCTACGTACACCCCCTCCTCAACCAAGACACAGGCTAGAGTATGCCATGCTCACCCACAGCGTATCAATCTTGTGGGGTTCTGTTATATTCAGTGCCAGAGAAACAGTTACTTATTTCTTTTATAAGGTGTTTAAAGGAGAAAAAGAACCACGTAGTGAAAGCAAAATTAGACTTCACTTCTCAGTGCTCTACCCTGGCAGCCCATCAATACAGATAACAATCAGGCGAGAAGGATTTTATAAGCAAAATTACACAGAACAATGACTTTTAAAACAGCCTTTTGTGTGCGCTGAGTGGTCAGCCTTAGCTATTATTTGTGATTAGTGCTTACCCCATACACACTACTGTTCCCAGCAGCACCCTTCACATTTTCCTATTATCCACTGAATATTACACTAAATGCATATTAAAACATAATTTGTTTCTGAAACAGAAGCTCCTAATTTGCCAAACTGGTTCATCGAAACATTTTCATTTTTTCCTAACAGTTAGGGTTCATCGTTGGTTTCAAACCCAATACCCAAACATCCCTTTATCGTCTCACTGACAATTGCCCAATATTTCTACCCTCTTACTTTGTGAGTTTTATGGAAACTATTCCAACAGAGTAGACATTTATCATCACAGGGGAAACCCCATTTAGACATTAACTGCCTCAGCTTTATTAGAAACTCATTTTCCACAGATGTCCAGCCATGATTTGCTCCTTTTTATCAGGAAATAAATAATATCAGGTAATAGCTTCCAATGGCAGGGGTTACATCTTTATTATACTGAGAGAAATAGATACCGACTAGTCGGAGGACTGCCAGATGGCTTACCCTCCTTATCAACGAAATTTGATTTTCAATAAGCTAATTGCTATCAAGCTAATTTTAAAATGGGAAAAAGACACTGGGAGTTCTTATAAGGAGAAAAAAGAACATCACCTATGAGCATTACAAACTTGCCTCAATGCAGACCTAGTTATTAACGATCATCTCTTCTTTAGCCTGGAGCCCAAGCCAAAAATCTGGGCACCGTCTGTGTGTCAAGCCAAGCCTCTCCGTCACACACCAGTTCCACCTCATGTTGTCACCTCAGTCTGTGTACTCTTCATATTTCCAATGGTACAATCAATATAGTCATATCCTCTTATAACTGGTGCTTTGAGCCAGCCAGTTCACATGTAAACCTATACATTTTCTCCTCTTTACTAGCCTGGTAGTCTTTCAAAAATGGGAGAGTGAAATACCTGAATATGGCTTTAAAAGCATGGATGGTCTGCTTCTCTGGCTGGTCTCATAGCTTCCTTTGCTAACTCTGATGCCATATCCTATTTATCTAAGAACTTGTATCCCCCCAGTACTTACTTTGCTTTGCCTCTATGCCTTTGAAAACACCACTACTTTGACCTGTAATACTTTTCTCTGTCTTCTCCATTCTCTTCTATCTTTAACCCCAGCCTAGATAACAGCTGCCTACCTTTGATTTTAGAATGCAAATGACTTTCCTAATGAAGGCTTCCTAGTACAAGATTGGGCAAGGAACCCTCTCTAGATATTTCCACAGCATCTGAATGTTTAATGTTACTGACAAAACATCATTGTCAATATGAACTAGTCACATGGGGTCTTGTGCAAATGATTAGGAGGGAAGGTAAGTTCAGGTATGACTACTTTCTGATATCCAATTGAAGCTGATGTCACTAATATGGGGCAGCAGCAAGTGTATTAGTCAGCCTTTTCATCACTGGAAAAAATACCCAACGCCCAAAACGGTGGAGGAGAGTTACATATCAGCTCACAATTTCCAATGGGTTCAGTCCATGGTTGCCTGGCTTCAAGGTAGAAATTGCAGGTGAACGTGTCTTGTGGAAGAAAGCTGCTCACCCCAGGAGGCAGAGAGAGAAGGAAGGAGCCTGAGACAAGAATGCACATACTCAAAACACCCTTCCAGGTCACATCCGCAGGGACCACCTCATCTGGGGGAGCTCCATCTCCTAACAGCACAATCAACTATGAACTCACCCCTATACTAAATCCATTGATAAGCAGAGTGGCCCTATGATCTAGCCACCTTCCAGAGCCCCCACCTCTGAACATGCTACTTTTGGGGGACAGCTGAAGGTGAGGTACTGAGCTAAGGTGTTGCAGTTTTGTATCAGAGAACAAAACTAACAAGTGTAAACAAAAGAGAAAAAAGTCTAAATACAGGGAATGTGAGGTTAATTCTGCAACATACAAAATCATCAGGGTCTTTTGCAAATGGGAAGGGGACCAAGAGGTGGAGGGAGGGAGGAGAGGCAGGAAGCAGAGGCGGAAAAGTAAATAGAATTAAGATGTATTATGAATGCATTCCAGCTCCCCGTGATGAGTGTAATCATGATGTAGTGAAGACACGTGCTAAAAAAAAGTTAAAAAATAAAACATCAACACTAAAAAAAAAAGGAAGGAAGAAGAAAAAGTCATGGGAATGCAGCTCCAGTGTCCTTCGCATACGACTTCCACTCTCAAAGCCACAAACTGCCCGGGTCTCTAGACAGCCAACCTTTATTCCTAAAGAAACAGGGAAAGCGGGTAAAGAAGGTTCTTCCTGAGCCGCTCCTGTCCCCTGCAGTGTGTCGTGCCCTGGCCTCACCTACGTCCCAAGCGCACGAATCTCTGCGTGTAGCTGCTTGCTTGAGCACCCTGCTGCCTTGAATGGTACCTTCTAAGGAAGAAGGGCAGAGCGAAAGCCAGGTAGACGGCTGGCAGTTTATTTCACACTCAGCCTAGTTTTATAACCCATTCGTAACTCCCTCGATGAATGGCTGTGGCAGAAAGAGTCACCAAGGGGACTTTTAAAACAGCGTACTGCAGATACGAAGAAGATCAAGGGTAGACGGCATGATCTTTGGGAACACGTCTCTAGTACGCTCAACAATCTCACTTGTTCACCCACGTCATGGACGTGGAACAATTAATGGGTGCTATGGTTTAGTTCCCAAGCCTCCCGCACTTTTAGACGGGGCTGACTCTGGAGTGTGTGACTGAATCCCAGTTCACTGCTGGGATTAAAGATGGGTGACCACTGCATGGGTCCGCTGCCCGGTTGGCACTGCCCTAAGCCCAGCAGTCTGGGCGAGAGGAGGGGGACAGAAAGAGGGCTGTCTCCCCGTTCTGCTCTTGCCGCTTTTGCCATCTCCACTGCCATGAACTGCTACGCCTCTGCCAGGCCACCCTGCTTGGGAACCAGCCAGTTATGAGCTGAACCTCTGCACACTGTGAGCTAAATAACCTTTCCTCCTTTAACTTCGGGGGCCAGTGTTTGGTCTCAGCAATGAGAAAAGGAACCAAGAGAGTTGGCAGCACTGTGCCTCCTTGTTGACTCCTCACCTCATGAGGCAGCAGGTAGACGAGGACCCCGCGGGAGAGTGAAGTTACTTAGTAACTCACAGAGTCACACTGCTGTGATGGCAGCAGGACTCGCATCCAGGTCTGCCTGTCCCCCTCTCCTCTGCTACAGAATTCTCGGCAAACCCGCCCCGTACCCTTCTCAGCATGAGCTATCAATTCTGTCACTCCCACGACAGGCTTTCCACCGTGCCCCTCAGGGACCGAGCCCACAGCAGCCTGTGCTGAGTAGAAGTTACTGGCCACTTTATTGAGTTTAAGCACATGATGGGCAATTTAATTAGATTACTTGGGTCTTAAAACTGGAAGGAACCGTATAGATCTTTTAGAGTCACTCTCAAGCTGGAGGTGAGAACACTGGAAGTGGCAGGGAGTTGCTCCGCTGGGGGAGACCCCAGAACTCAGGCCTCGTTATTTCTGACGTGCTCCCTCTGTGCGGGAGGGGTACCTTCAGCTTTCCAGTCCCAAAAGAAAGTCCAGCTTAAATTCTGTTGCTTTGTAGTCATTCTATGATTTTCCTAATAAGAATTTAAGCTCTAAGCTTAAATTCTATTTTAATCTCTCTTTTAATAGTGCATTCATTCTGTTCTATATTAATTTTGTATACCAATGTCTCCTTCTAGATTATAAGTGCTTGAAGGATTTGGTTTTTACCATCCCAAGCATCTAATTTAGTTTTGTCCATCTTACGTGCTCAACGTGTATTTACTGAATGGTTACATGAACCAGTAGTATTTTAGTTTTTCTTACAAGTACATTAAAAGGCCTCTCTCTCTCTCTGATTTGAAGATAAAAACATTGCTCATTGCTCTGTATTAGTACTTTCTATGTTGTGCTATCTTCTATTTGTTTGTCTACCTTTGAAAGTGTCCTCCAGAAAAATGTGAGATCCTCACATCCAACACTGAGACTCATATGGAGTTGGCACCCAAGCACCAAATAAATGGCAAAGAAGCAAGTGAATCTTTCTCTAGGCCCTCATAAGACATTTTCAGTTTCAATCCAAGTCTTCCAGAAGCATGAACCCACCAGAGACAAACACTCAAAACAGCCTTTTCATTCTTCCAAAAAAAAAAAAATAATTGTGGGATGTGTGAGAACATTAAGTTGGAAGATACACAAACACATCTTAAGAGAAATGGAGGTGTGGTTGTCAAGGAGAAAAGATGAAGACAAGAGATGTTGGGCCTGTCTCATGAACTGTTCCTACAGTAATGCTGGCAACAAACCAGCCACACGTGCCAGTGGCATAAAACACAGAGTGATCCACACTCATTCCTTTGGAACAGCTGATTAGGCTGTTCTCAGCTGGCTGGTCCTTCTCATCTACTAGACAACGTTATGTGATAAGGGTAAGTGTTGATGTTGGGGGGGTCAGCTGGTTTTCAGCTAATAGAGGATGTCCTTGGCTGGAATAACTCACCTCTGTTCCAAGAGCCTAATCATCCAGCAGGTTATCTCAGATACTTTTGTTGTCGTTAAGAATGAAAAGAAGACTGGTTTTGCCAGTGCTGTCAAGCTTTTGCTTATGTCATGCTCAGCAAGAGCAGATTGGCCAAAATAAGTCTTGCTTCCAAGACCAGAGTCAGAATTGAAAAGCACTATAAATTTATCCAGGAAAGAGACTGGAGAAGTAGAAAATTGGAGCAGTTTTTACAACAGTAGAGGATAACTCTTGCTTGTCTAAATCTTTTGCTCCTAGCCCATAATAGCAGGTTCATAAGTATTTGCTGAACCAATGCACAGGTCAATGGATGGATGGATGGATGGATGGATGGATGGATGGATGGATAGATAGATAGATAGATGGATGGATGGGTAGATGGATGGATAGATGGATGGATGGATGGATGGATGGATAGATGGATGGATGGATGGATGGATGGATGGATGGGTTAATGAAGCTAGTTTATGGAGATCTTAGCAGAGGCAAGTCATTAGTAATTCAACTCTTATCTTGATGATGACAGCAAGAAAACATTTGTCCAAAGATTTCCACAAGAACTAATGCAATATCTTATAGAAACAGAAACCTGCCCAAGTTCACAGGGTCCACCAAGCCACTCTCAGGGTGAGTTCTTCAAAATCCACAATGAATGTGAAGAATTTTCTAAAGGGAGAACTCTTGTTTAGTTCTAACAAAGCTTCCTTTGCTACTGAGCTAAGTTTTCCTCACATTTGTACCAAGAACTTGCTAATATTTCCAATTCTTTCTTCCTTACAAAATAAAGTTAGGTCAGCCGAGGAATTCCATTGATCTTAAATGCAGGTTCCTTATTCCAACAGCAACAATATTAAAAGCCCCGGGATCCATGCTAACCTTTGACAAATCCATGGAAAATGTTCTGGCGCTGTTAGGCAGAAACTTTAGAGAGGACAACATTTTCCATTGGTGATTAGGTTGCAACAGAAAATTACAAGATGGAATTCAGAACTGTTGTTCCTTTTTCTTCATTCCTTTCCTCTAAATCCAAAAAAGGAATTATAGTAAAATAGATTTAATAAAAAATTAATCTGTTCAGGTGAAAGGACTAGACGGGCTTCTGAATAATACTTGAAGGAAATAGTAGAAAACACATCCATTCTCCAAGAAGTAAACCCAAGGTCTTTTGATGAGTTATTTATGGTAAGCAAGTGGTCGATGTTAGTTACTGATGTCATGGGACATTCCAGATTGCCCTGAGACACATGAAGATTTGGCTATGTGTTCATAATAAATAACATTCAGGGACTCTTAGTACTTGCCAAGCTCTGTGATAAGTATTCTTCATTCATGATCTCATTTATTCTCTATGAGTACTTTTTATATCTTTATATTATCTTACATATTTTACAAAGGAAAGACTTTATTCTGCTATGAGTGTGATAACCATGTATCTTAGTCTGACCAACACTATTCTGACTTATGTTTGCTACCCTGGCAAACATAATTAGTGACATCTCCCACATTTGGAAGATAATGATGGTCACTCTGGTCATACTTAACTAGCTTACCAATATCATTAGTAAATGCAGAACTAGGACTAGAAACTAGGATTAGAAACCAGTGCCAGCAATTTCGACACTTGGAAACCCTCACTGTCTCGCCAGTGGGCCACGATGCTCACTGGCATCGTCTACTCCTCTACTGTCTACAGCTTTAGTCGGGAGCTGGGATGACAGGTGCCCAAGGGCATGAAGACGACAAAGCGGAGTTTCAGCAACTGCTAGTTTCATACCAGGAAAACTAGAAAAAGTTCAATTGCCCAAAACGCTGGAAAAGAGGGAGAGATAGATACTATCCAAATCGAAGTCCCTGACATTAATCCTTTAGATGGAACTTAAAATAATTATTGTGTGTAGACTGAAGTATCATCTTATTCATTAAACTAGTTTACTATTGGATATACATATTGAAGAGCCCCACATTCTATCCGAACTCTCAAGAAGGTGGGATGATAAAGTGGGAACATCCTTCCTCCTTCCTGTTTACCTCACACGGTAACATTTACCCCTTTTTGTGCAACAGGAAGGATAAGCCGTATCTCCAGGAGGGTTGACTGGGGTAAAATGAAAAGTGACACATTATGAACTCTTTCTTTCACTGTCCTTCCTTCTCCAGGAGAATGAAATACACAGCAGCGGTAGTGGGATGGAGGGGAAATGCAAATAAGTGCGTGTCATGTACTTACTCACTGTGAGTAAATCTCTTTAAAGAAGAGACGGTCACCTCTGTCTTTCAGGTCACACTGGTCTCTGCTAATGCACAAATCGGGAATTCACACACATTCTCCTCATGCCAGCCAGGTCAGGAAAAATGAACTCGGAAGAGGGAGAGTACATGCGAAAGAGTCAACATTAATTCTTGTGGTAAAACATACTGACTAAATCAAAGAGGAAAAATGAGAAAAGCAGAAGAGAGTCTAAATTACAGAAACAAAGGTTTAAACAGATCCAAAGAAGAAACAAAAGCTAGTAGAAATCCATGTACATGTGACAGGGAAGTAGGAAGAAAGCCTTCTCACAGTATGATCAGAGCACAGGACAGCGTCTTAAGAAGTTGCTTCCCCGAAGTACAATTTATTTAGGGAAGCAAGAGAGATTCTAACTCAGGGGACAAAACACAGGGGAAAGAAGGGTTTCCAGTTGCCTGGCTTCCCTGAAGATCTAGGAGAGCAGCGATCCACACTAAGGAGGAAATTCTGATTCCAAGAGGAGAGGGGAGGGAGACAGAGAGAGAGAGAGAGACAGAGAGAGAGAGAGATTGAGGATATTGACTGACTCACAAGGAAAGAGAGGATGTGGGTGGCCTCTGGAGTGTCTGCCCAACATTCCCCAGAGCCACACCTAAACCATCCAAGCAGAGGACACCTCCAGGCAGCAGTTCTCCTCGGACTCAGTGTTCCAGAGCAGAGAACGTTTCCTTCAAAATAACCGGCACCCCTACCGTGAGACTGTTCCTGCTCCTTCTGCTTGCAGTGGAGGCACAGAGCAGCCGCTGCCTCCAGTTTCATCTCCCCCAGGCTGGCAGGCACTAGTCTCGCCCTACTGTGGAGACACATGGTCTCCTGGAAGGGGACCACCAACTCCCACTCTCATCTCCAGACTCAATGTCGTGTGCTCTGAGCGCTTCCTCTGGAAGGGAATTCTTTGCCTTCTGAAATGAGGGCACTTTGGAAAAACTAATTTTAAACATTAATGTGAAAGAAATAAAGATTCCCATAATTAAAAGCATTTGGAAAATGAAACTCTGTCTCCGTTTGGCTCTCCAGATGTTAGTTCCAACTCTGGGCCCACGTAAACCATTTAAAGGTGATGGTCCAACTACGGAGGTAACAAAACACTCCAGGCACGATAACCCATGCTGACAGCTCGGGAGGTGACAGCTCTCTCTATCCTATCAACTTCTTGGCAGATGGGGCAAGGAAACTATTATTAATAATACAAATAGCGATAATGGTGATGATTAAAAAAATCAGTTATTTTTTGTCTTTACTGAACATGGTATCAAATAATGATCTCTTTCATTCTTAAAGATATTCCAATCCTCAAGAGCCACAAATGTATTATAGTCCATGCTAAGGGAGAACTCAGGCTGCAAATAGAATTTGGTTGCTAATTAACTCAAAACACTTCTGCTAAGATAAGGAATAAAGCAAGGGTATAACTTCTCGCTACTGCTTTTCAACATCAAATTTTAGCCCTAAGTAATGCATCAAAAGAGAAAGGAAAGGTATCCTGGTTGGAAAGGAAGAAATAAAACTGTCCTTGTTTGTAGGTGGCATAATCGTCCATGTAGAAAACATGAATCAACCACAACAGCAAAATACTGGGCTTAATAAGCTCTTAGAGCAAGGATACAGCACACAGAGTTAGGGTATAAGACAATAGCTTTCCCACACACCCGCAATGAACAAAGGATATTTGAAATTAAAAGTATGCTATTACGTAAATAATTCCAAAATGAAATACTTTGGAATAAATCCAACAAAAATGTATAACTTTGTGAGGGAAACTGCAGAATTTTGATAAAGATATCAACTAGCAACAAAATAAATAATGAGATCTCTGTATTCTTGCACAGGAGAACAATATTGTCAAGGTGTGAGTTCTTCCCTACTTGATCTCTAGATTTCACAGAGGCCCAGCAAAAGTCTCAGTGAGTTACTTCACAGATATTAACAAATTTGTTGTAAAGTTTATGTGGAAAGGTAAATACCCTCAAGATTGCAGGTAGAATTGAGGTTGTTAATTAACTGACTTTAAATTAGGGAAATTATTCAGACTTGACAGAGAGGACACAGTTTAACCACAAATACCTTACAAGTAAAAAGGGATGAGCCAGGACTTAGCTCAGCCATATAAGTGTCTGCGTAGCGAGCATGAGATGGTGAGGTCGATCCCTGGTTCCTGCCCCCCCCCCCGCAAAAAAGTAAAAAGGGAGGCAGAATAGTCGGTGTCTAAGTGACGCAGAGAGAAACAAAGAAACAGAGAGAGAGAAAGAAGAGGATTTGATTGGCCACTGCTGGCTTTGAAGATGGAAGAAGGGTGCCACAAGCCAAGGAATGCAAGCAGGCTCCAGTAACCAGAGACAAAAAATAAAACTGTTTCTTAGAGATCCCAGGAAGGCAGGGAGCCCTACCCACACCTTAATTTTAGCACAGTTAGACCAATTTTGGACTTGTGACCCTACCACTGTAAGATGGTAAATACACATTATTTTGAGCACCTAGCTTGTGATGATCTGTTAATGCAATCATAGGAAACTGGAAAAGCCTGGCAAACTTTGGACTGCTTCATTCTAATAATCCCTAATTCTTACAAACCCTGCAACAAAAGTGTGATTACCTGCTTTAGACAAATGAAGACTCTCCGCCCTAAGGTGTTGATGATACTGTGGTTTACACAAGGTCTGCGTGTTGTAAAGCATTTGTGTCCGGAAGCGTGATCCTCAGTATGGCAACGCTGGAAGGTGGCGTGGAACCTTTGTGATGAGAACGCCTAGTGAAAGTTGATGACCTAATGATATAGTTTCTATGGGGCCCTCATTAGGTAGAGTGAGCCTGAGCCCTCCCTGCTCTCTGGCTTCGGGTCATGAGTGCTCCCCACACATGCAAGCCCGTCATGACCCTTCCTGCCATGAGGTGATGCAGCCTGTGGTACCCTCTCCAGACACTGCGCCATGGTGCTTAGAAATTCAGCCTTGGAAACTGTGAGCTAAATAAACCTCTTTTCTTATAAAGTACCAGTCTCTGCTATTTTGTTACAATAATGGAAAACAAATAATACAAGTGATTTGTCCGAGGCCTCAGTGAGTAAAATATGGAAGTGTAAATTCAGATCTGACCCCTGAGCCTAACTCTCTTCTCTACTCAGCATGAACCCAGGCTGTGCCAGACCCTAAGCAGCCTTCACTCCATATCCAGATGCACAGTGCTCGCCCTCAGCAGCCAGGCTGACTCCACGGAAGCTGCATAAGGTTAAAAAAAAAAAAAAGTCAATTACCTTTTAAAAATACCTCCCTACCTAAGTGACCAAATGAAAGTATTATTTTGGCTTAACTGGTCTAACTGACTCTGTCTGATACCTCGTTTATTCAGTATATAGGGCTTTCTTGAGGAAAAGCATAGAAGGGAAAAGAGTGACTCATGTATGAGCCTGAAAGCTGGGCTGACAGCATTTGAATCAATAAGCCAGCCAGTGCTTGGGTCTGGGAAATTTACTACAGTCGCGTTTTAAATGCTTATTTGGTTGTGCTTTGATAATTAATTACTGTTGATAATGCTTTTCGTTATTATTTTTGTAATTAATTAGCAAGTACTGATAGTAGGCAACAACTTTTCATGCGTTGCTTATACACACAGAGATAAGAAATCAGGATGGTAACTGGAGTGCACATTCATGGATTTCTAAAATGCTCACATAAGAATTACACACTAATTCAACCACAATAAAAAAATTACACTTTAAGAGCTTATTATATACTATTCCTTCCCCTTCTGAGAAACATTTGAGCAGAAGCCTAGCACGGTTACCATGGCAACTATAATGCAAAATTGGCAGTAACTTTATGAATTGCAAATTCCTCTAAGGGTGTCGGGGAGGTTGTTTTTTTTTTTTTTCTATTTCCATTTTTAACCATCTCATATGCATTATCCCAGCAATATGTTAGACAAGATTTTTGGGAACTCATGCATCACTTCAAAACAAGCTATGTTTTAAACCCTCAAATCCCATTATTCCCACAGGAGCAGGCTTACCAAGGAACACTCCATTTACTGAATTTTAAATTTTCCATGGCTTTTAAGTGAGTCGTTAATGTGTTTGATCATCCTCACCTTTTCTAAAGAGCATCTAGGTAATCAGAAATGAACCTGTGACGTTTTCCAGTATCAAAATGTTTGAATCTCTGCTCTCAAATCTCCCTGAGAATGTAGAAAGGGGATAATACAAGGTCAAAAACCAAAACAAAACAAAAAAGCTATAATCTCACAATCCACCTCTCCCTCCAATTTCAGTTGCATTCTGCATCAGGACTTTAACCAAACAAATGGTCAGTTTCCATTGTTTTCCTGTCTCAATCCCATCTTCTCTCATGGATGCTAAGTAGTATGGAAATGACCTTGAGAATCTCCTTGGAGACCAGGGGAGGTGTGTGGACTCCAGTATATATTGCCTTGGGAGCTCGGGTTCTTGCAAAAGTAGCCAAATGTGCCATAGCATTGTAGGCTTTTTTGTTTATAAGTACTCAGAATTGAGGTGAGGGGACCCCACAGGTTGTTCTGGTCTCAGTGTCATTGTGTTCTGGCTCTGTGACTTGGTTATCTGTGAGTATCAGCTTTGTCATCTATGAAACCTGGGTTTTGTTTTTTGCCCACTCCATCCCCCAGGTGTGCTAGACTTGATCACAATTTATCTGTTAATCAAGAGATAATGTGTTTGAAAACTACCGTGTCCTAACTCAATTACCCTGAATTTTATTTCAAAAAAACCAATAGTCTCTCCAAAATATAAGTACCTGTATCCTCTGTTTTCAGAATGTGGTATCACGAGGCAAGGTGATGGTTTATGAATTTGGTGTTCAGAAAATAAATTGACCTAAAGCTAGGAACAAAAGGTTCAGAAGTAAAGGAAGACCTAAATTATTGCTTTTCCTATTTGGAAGACTTTGTTTTTTCAAAACAGTGACACAGAAAATGACTACAGTCAAAGCATATCTAAGACAAGGGTCCACCCACAAGGCTTAACGAGTTCAAGTGCATTTTGTAAAGACGCTCAAGTCTCCTGGGATAGTTCTTTCTGCCCTGTTTCACAGCAAATTCCTTCGGTGAGAGGAACCTTGCTGCCCCCACCCTGGAAAGTTCATCTTTGCAAAGGATGGAAGCTCTATCGAGAGCGAGCCTCTAACCAATGAGAGGCATGGTACACGAGGTCATCAGAGATGCACGGTGAGCAATCTTCAAAAGACCGAGACCTTTCCAGAATTTTCCTGCCTCCCTCCCTTTCTTCTTCACTCTCTTCCTTCCCTTTCCTTCTTTCACTTTCTTCATTCAACAAATACTGAGAGGTCACTGCAGTCTGCTTCAGTGACTGAAGGAAGTGTCGGACACACTCTCCCTCAAGAGAAGCACTCCAGCGTGTTCAGAGAGAATCCTGCAGCCCTCTGCCTGGTCCTTGTCTCTATCTACAAGTTACAGGAAGACAGAGATGGCAAAGCCAGACCACAAAGCAGGCAGGCAGGGAGGAGTGAGAGGCACAGCTCAGGGAAGCATCGCCCCATTGCACTAATGCAGGAACTCCAGGGGAGGCGAGGTGGCAGGGCTTCTGCAGAGGAAGATTGTCGGTGCAAAGGCCCTGAAGAGTAAGACACAAAGGCTGGTTGACACCTCCAAACAGTTGGAGCAGGGGATGTCAAGGGTGGGGAGTAAAAACCAAGGAACCTCAAACTGGATGCAGGTGCAACCTGGCAGTGTGTGCATAAGCAGCGAGGAGTCCTGGACTTCTTAAATAAAGGACAAGAATAACACTGTCCGTTCTGCGTTTTGGACCCTTTCCGCATAGCAGACTGCATCAAAGCAAGGACAGATGTCTCATCAAAAGTCACGAACCTGTCTCCCGGAGCAGACCTAAGACCCTCAAGGGTCCTCAAGGGTATGGGAGCCTGGGAGAGCAGCAGGAAGCAAGCCAGAATCCGCCCTCCTCCGTAACTTCCTGACAAGGGAGGAAAATGCTGGAAAACTGTCAGCAGGACCTCAGAAGGTGAGCTCACAGATTGCAGAGTGCTTCTACCTTTCCAAGCCTGGCAGTAATACAAAAATGCAGTCAGCTTCCTTCCCTCCAAGTAACTCACACCAGATGCTGATGCCCTTGGTCTCTTCCCCAGCTACGGTTCCCAGAATCACTTCTTTCCAGAGGTCAGGCATATGGAGCTCATTAAATTCCACGCAGCAGCATTCAGACTGTGTGAAACTTTCTGTTTGCAAGGCAATTTAATGCTGAACTTGATTTACGAAGCACTATGTATTCTTGGTCTGGGGATGGCAGCCTATTCTAGGAGTCTGAAGAACGGTTTGGGGCACTGGGGTTGGAATTGGAAATCTGGGCTTATGCTAAGTATCTGTAAAGAATTGAAAGTTTTACATCTAGAGAAATCTGTCCCAACTTCATTATTCTACAGTCGAGGAAACCGAGACCCAGAGAATTTAAGTGACAGAGAGAGTGGCTGGAATCCAGGTCTTCTGTTGCTAGGTTCAGTGGCATTTCCTCTCCTCTTGCCTTTGCAAAATACAAATACAATTTGCTCAAAATACAAGGAAGGAGGTGAAAGCAGGCCTTTCTTATCCATAATGCAATTCACTTCCAAGTGGAAAAAAAGTTACATGTAACGTACTAGCACCTTCATATTCTAGCATAACACATAGAGATATTTGTTTGCAAATTTTCTGTTTGTTTCAAAGCAGTGTAATGTATAGTGTGTGGCTACAGAATCAAATCTAAGAGTTAAAATAGCTCAAAGTCATGTGGCATCGCTAAATATAAGTCTAGATTTCTTTGTGCAACTGGCAAGGTAATACTGACTTCAAATCAGTATTACTTGCGCCTCATTTAATTTAATTTTGAGAAAACTGTTTAAAGGATGGTGGCTATTGTTATACTTCTGTGATATATATATATATACACAATGGGCTTGGGCTTCAAATACTCTTCATGGAGGACTCACCAAACATTCGTATCCACGATGCTGTCATTATTCAAAATGCATGCCCTTGTTTTGGATTTGCCTTTGGAGTTAGTTTTTGAGTCTTCAGAGAAAATGATGTCTGTATCTCCACTTCTAAGGCCCTTGTGTGGGCCTGGCTACCTTGGGGCAAATGGGCCTTCTCTGCCACTTGCTTCTACCATGATGAGCTGTGCTGTCAGAGGCCCAAGGTAACAGGGCCAAGGGACCACGGACTGAAACTGCTGCTGCTGAAATACACCTTTCTTCTTTTCACGTGGATTATCTCAGATATTTTGTCATAGCCACAGAAAACTGACTAGCACACCTACATGCGGTACAAGAGTGGAACTCAGCCTTAGCAACTTCATTCACCCATGTCACCTGGGAGGGCTTTTTTTTTTTTTTTTTTTTGGTATCAGGGATCAAACTCACAACCTCAAACTTGCCAGGCAGGCTCTTATGTTGCTGAACCAAGCCCCCGGCCCCTTGCAGGGGGGGCTTTTAACCATTTATTTAGACCAAAGCCACATACGAAAGATGATTTGCCACAACCAAGAATACTCGAAAATCTTTCAGTGGAATGGATACATTTCCTATTGGTTGGATCAGGAAAAGTCAGGAAAGTCATAAGCCATGGGACCCAACCTGGCTGCAGAGTCTAGTGAGGTACAGAGGTGTCAGTGACTCCACGTAGGCCTTAGGGAGCCTAGAATGCTCTGGAATCTTTGAGAGGGAAAGATTGCCTCTTGGAAGCAGTTGTGTGAATTTTCACAAGCAGGAAAGATCACTGCAGCTCTGGTAGGGACTGATTCTCATTCTGTGGGAAGCACAGTTGGGGGGAAGTCTGGGAATGACCAGAGTACCCCTGCCCTTGAAGGACTGCAGAGGGGCCCCTGGACACTCTATCATGCCCTCCTTCAGGATGAACTCACCCCTACCCTGTCCCCTCACCCTGAGGTGCACACACCTTTACACAATAGACCCCTCCTCTGGGTGCTCCCAGAAACTGGGAGTTGAGGGTTAGCATCCGTGCCTACAACTTGCGCCTCAGATATCTCATTCTTCGTATTGTTAGCATTGCAACCCTGTCATTACACTGCTGGTTAATCATGATTAAAACAATAAACAAAGGGAAAATTCTTTCCCTGGTGAGCACAGATAATTACCAACAAATACATCTCGATTGTGCCCCACACCATATAATGTTATATTCTGTTAGAACAGTGTCGGAGGAGGGTGTCTTACAGCCTGAGGTAATTTTTTCTCATTGTAACGTTGATTCTCTTCAGATTCCAACCTCAACCTGAAGCCCAACAGAGCCGCCCAAAGGACCTGGGTTTGGCAGCTCCTCCCTGCGGCTGATGCGGAACACAGCCTTTCTCTTTGGAGATGACCCTAAAGTGAAAACAGGAACTCTGGGAGAATAGGGTGAAGAATGCTTTCCCACCAGGTTGAAAAGGAAGCGTGGAGGGTGTAGGAGAGCTGGGGTCACCTGCAAGTGCACTGCACCCTAGGAAGGCTAGGGAGAGGGCAGGCTCAGCGGCTGGGCTCGGATTTCTTCACACCTCTGCCAGCTCAGCTCTCCCAGCCAGCAAGATCGCCAGCACGTGCCAGAGCACGATGGTCACCCGCACTTATTAGAAAAACCTCATTTTCAGGCATCCGAGAAGCCCTTGATGTAGTCTCCAAATAGTCATCTCTCACCTGAGTTAGGGTTCCCCCAGAATGCGCGGGGCGGGGAGGGAGCCATGGAACCTCCTTCTCCAGTTCTTCCACCCCCAGCTTTCTTCTCTCCTCTTGCTCTATCACAGTGCAGCTGCTGACTCCTTCAGGGTCAGGGTGAAAAGAGGGGTGAAGGCAACTGATGAATGAATAGATAGATGATAGACAGGCAGGCAGACGGACAGACATGCAGATAGATAGCATTTTATAAGCATCATATCCAGGAAGCTAACAGGTAGAGATGGATTTGACATCTCATTCGTCAGAATAATGTGATGACCTTGGCAAGGGACCTTTAACCTCTTAGTGTCTCAACTTCTTCATCTCTAAATGGACATGGTACTCACAAGACCGCGGTAGCAGATGATGTCATCTTGGGAACTCTAAGACTCTGTACCCCAGGAATGTGTTAGTGGGGTGGGCCAGAGGATAGGGTGCTCTGTTGTTCCCTGGAACAATTTCCACATTTCTGGGACTCACTTTAACTGCCCGAAACCCAAATGTTGGAAGACTCCTCTCTATTGCCCTAAGAGGTGGCCGTATCTGAGACAGAACTCCAACTGCTGGGCTCAGCAATTCACCCTCGCTGCACAACCATGGCCAAGCTATTGAAATCTTTGTGCCAGTTCCCTCAACTCTGAGGAGAAGGAGGATGACCACTTCCCAAGGTTTGTGCAAGAATCAAATGCCTTAGACAGCGCAGTGCCTAATGTATAAGGAGCAGGTCTCAGCCTGTAGGAGAGTTACACTCATTAGCTCCTTGTGAGTTTCCAACGAGAAATTGAGAAATTCCGCAGGGTCACCTCCCCGTTACTGTCTAGGCTCAGTAATTTCTGAATAAGCTTCGTTGCCTTGGTTACCTCCCAATGACACCATGTTTGATAATGTGCTGGAAGACAAGGATCCATGGCAGAAGGATTTAGTAGAGCGCACAAAATAACTTTCGGCAACAGAGACATTTTAATACACATGAATTCTTTCCCCTAGAAACCAAAGTTGCATTTGGCCGAAATGGAAATGAACTCAGGAAGCGGTGTCTCACAAGGTCTGCGTCTGGCTGGTCTCCTTCCCCCATGCTCGAGACCTCAAGGACAGGTACACCTGGCCCTGAACCAACTCTGGAGCATCTCAGTCTCCTCTCCCAGGATCTGGCAGGCAGAAAGCTGTTGGTTGCCAGGCAGAATTCATCAGATTCACTTCCCAGATGCTATCACTTCTGAAGCTGAAAGAAAAATAGGTTGCCTAGGCACTGAGGGTGGAAAGAGCCGAGAAAAGCACTCACTAACAGGCCATTCTGGTTACAGTCATTAGCAGCCCTATTCCGGGGTCCTCTCATGGCTCCAGCCCCATGCAGGGTCCCCGGAGGGGCTAGAACGAGCACCCCAGGCTGAACTCTCCCCTGCAGTGCTGTCAGAAATGGTTTTTCACCTGTCAAAATCAGTCACGGCGCCAACATCTCTCAGAGAATGAAAAGAGTTAGCGTGACTCTTCCTGTTTGCAGCTAAAGCAAACCTGAGACCCAGCGGACCCCGCAGACCCTCAGTCCTGCTAAGAAGGCCCTTTTTACCTGGTCGTTTCCCCCCAGACATCCGGGGAGCAGCTCTGCTCTTATTCCTTCTAAGTTCAAACCAGAAGGAAGTCAGCCGGGAAAGCAGCAAGCAGCCCACTCGTACTTTCATGATGAATCAGCACCACCTAGCGGACACTGCTGCTCATTTCTCTTTTCATTTTAAAACCTTTTGAAAACATTGCAGCCGCCACCCCAGCAGAGAGCAGCGGAAGGTTCTCTGCACGGGTTCTCCACGGTTTCAGTTCCAGCCTCGCTTTCAGCCGGACTCTCGCCTCACCACAGACTGCCGAGGGCCAGGGCCCACACTTAGCAGGGAATTTGCTTTACTATTATTATAAGAACTCCCAATTATTAAACTTCTGCTGTGGTGAAGCATATGTGTTTCTTTCTTTCTTTTTGGGCGTGGGTACCAGGGATCGAATTCACGACCTCATGCTTGCCAGGCGTGTGTTTATTTCTAATATATACAATAGTCCTTTGAATGGGACGTTGGCACCCCCATTTTACAGATAAAGAAATGAAGGCTCAGAGAAGCCAGAGATTTTTCCAGGACCCCAAACCAGGGCCAGCTTCTTCTTTTCACCGTAAAATGCTCTTTAACCTACTGAATGCTGATCGTACGTAGCAGTCGTTTTGATAATTCTGAAGGATAACATTTTAAAAAAAATACTATCCTTCAAAGAAGTCACTTGGAAGTCTGTTGGGTCATTCCAGCGCCTGGTGCTCAGGACGCCGGGGTCTCAGACGCCCTGGAAACTGTCCTCTGAGCTGTCTGTGACGTAATCTCAGGACTCCAGAAATGTGTTACAGGTTAAATTAAAATGTAGCGCGGATGCCGAGCATTGCAGGCTGCCAGGCCTCTCCCGCAGGCCTGGATTCCGTGCATCGGGATAAACCTAGGAATGAACGTTTTTATCAAGTATCCAAGCAATTGCAATTCTAGGAAAGCTTAGGAAGCTAGAGAGTCCCAGCTTTGGGGTCGGAGGGTTTGAGCTGAGGGTCCAGCTCTGCCTTTTTTCTAATCATTTACTCCTAGGAAATCCATTTAAAACCCTGTAGCATCAACTTTCTTCAACTACAACATGAATATTGCCATTTATTAATGACCACGGAACAGGGCCGTGGTAAGGACGGAATGAGATAAGGGATGTGACTGCCAGCACCTGGCACATAATGGGCACTTAATAAACTGACTCTGTCACTCACTTTCCTCACCACCCAGCTCACCAGATCTCCCTGACACTGGCTATTTCCAGCGATGTTCCCGGCAGAAGGACGTGAGGGTACGTGAAATACGCTACCGTAATATACACTTCATTAAAAAACCAAACAACTAGGAATCCTTAGGAAAAGAGGTGCGATGCGATGGATAGATGATAGACAGGTGACAGATGATAGATCGATGGATAATAGACAGGGCTGGATAATCTTTAGGATAAGAAAATACTCTAGAGACTAGACACCAAACACTAAACTAGCTTGACAGGCAAAGTTTCCCAAAACATACTCGCAGATGGATATAAGATAGAGAAGCCACCCATGGGCCCATCCACAGGTAAATGCATGAAAGAAAGGAACAGTATTCACACAAAAGAATACTATTCAGCCCCCCAAAAGGACATCTAGACTACACGGACAAACCGGGAGAGTGTTACATGAAGCGAAATAAGCACTCAGAGAAGGATGCGCCCCGCGTGAGTATACGGGGAATGTCCATTGAGGGTGAGGGGCGACTCCCAGCAGAGGGGTGTTCACCACGGCACACAGGTCCCAGTTCAATCACCAGCATGGAAGGAAAGGAGATAGAAAAGAAATGACGGTGGCCGTCAAGGCCCTGGGAATGGGGGGGGGGATTCAGTGATTGACAGGCACTGAGTTTCCATTTTGTAAGTTTAGAAGCTTCTGGAGCTGGATTGTGATATTCATTATGCAACAGTGTAAATATACTTAAGGTCAGTGACCTGGGCCCTGCAGTGGTCAGGATGGTAAATTTTGTTGCGCGTGGCTTTCTGGGATTGGATTGCTCTTTGACAGTGCTGCAGACCGAACCCGGACCCTGTGCCGGCTCGAAGCTGTGTTCCCCAGATGGTTCCACCTGTTTATTTTGGGACTGGAAGAAGTGCCCAGGCTGGACTTCCACTGATGATGGTCCTGCCTCCACCCCCGGCTGAGTAGGATTAGAAGCCTGTGCCGTCAGG
This sequence comes from Hydrochoerus hydrochaeris, assembly GCA_004027455.1. Lineage (NCBI taxonomy): Eukaryota > Metazoa > Chordata > Mammalia > Rodentia > Hydrochaeridae > Hydrochoerus > Hydrochoerus hydrochaeris. The sequence continues at coordinate 131,662 of PVLA01005858.1, forward strand.
CCTGGCCACCATTGAGACAATGACAGCAACCAAAAAAACTGACAGTGGCATCAAAATCACCGGAAAACGTGAGCTTGAGACTGGTTTGTGCAGCTGGGACAAACAGTACCACACACAGAAGACACAGTGACTAACAAGTGAATTCACGCTACAGTGACCAGCGTTGCCTTAGGTGACTGAACAGCCTGTTCCGCCTCAATGCCCTGGCCCGGGGTGCGCGGAGCACCACCTGACGACACTCCTTGAAAGAAGAGCTATCGTCTCCGTCAAGGCTAGACCTGGCCCTAATTCCATGGACGGATAGGTACGGAGCAGCTAGGACTTTAAGCAATGCAAATTGGCCGAGCCAAGGTGCCGATGTCTTTGAAGCAGGGAGACAGGTCAGTGTGGCCCTGCCCTGTAGCTCCAAGAAGCATACTGAGCCAGACAGGAAGAGAGCCATGCTTCATGCTGTCACCTGGGGTCATGGGATGGAACCTCGAGATAAGAGGCTGTGACTTCCCAGGGCATAAGAGATTACACAGCAGAGCTGAAGTGCTGACCCCAAAATAGTAGACACTACCTCAGCTGAGTAATGTAGATCACTCTCTCTGCATCTCTCCCTCTCCACATCGCAGAGGTGCTTTCAGGCCTCCTGCCTGGCCCAGCTCACGGCACCCCTGTATTTCCCTCCATCCTCACAGTTGCTCACCCTCAAGCCACTCTCTTCTTCATAAAATAATAAGACACGCTCAGCCCTGGGTCGAGGCCTTTGCTCTGGTTAACCATCGTTCTAGCTGGACTCAGGACCCCTGGGCTCCCCACAACTACAAATATGCCTTAGGGTCTTCATTCTCACCACGGGTTGCACTGGAAGTGGTAGATTCAGATCAACATACTGGAATTCCAATAACTTCTCCATGAGATTACAAATATAAACTGCCCAGACCTCTACAGGTTCTGAGCAGGGCTCTCCATACAAGGAGCTGCTTTGTGAACGGCTGCCGTGCTCGGGGCACCTTTTGGAAAACAGCGAAGGAGGCACATCGTCCCCTCTAAATGCAGGGGCCTGTGCAGAGCTCAGTGGCCAGTGGACTGAACCCCAGTACACCCCCATTTCCACAATAGTCTGAAAGCACAGAAGACGGAAACCTATTTGAACCCCAACCTGGCAGAAAGTGAATACCCCTTTAATTAATTTCAAGGCTAAGTGACTATTTTTCAAGTCTGCCACTTAAAAAAAAAGAAAGGACTATTTTCTGATGCAGATAAGCAATTGCAAGCACTTCAAAGGTTTCCAGATGTGACAGCACTGGCTCTTTATCTGATTTGCTTAAAAATTATAAAACTTATATGTTTAGCACATTCCCTTTCTTCTCTTCTGAATCTTTTTTTCCTGTCAAAAAGAAGGAATGGAATTCCTAAAACCACTGGGCGCAGGGCTGACATACACCCTCCATCTCTTCAGGGTGTCAGGGTCCTAGCTTGACAAGATCGCTGAGGAACCCGGCAGACTGCAGTGAAAGCAAGGGGAAGGCGGTGACAGCCTCCTGCCTCTCCACTGCCCGCTGGGACAGCTCGCACACAGCCCGGAAGCCGGGGGTGAGAACCAGCACGGCCTGGCAAGGTATCCATGGGTTTTAACACGTCTCCCATCCTGAGCAAGATTCACCAAACTTTAGAGATGCGATTCTGTTCCTAAAATGTACAACACACCTCAGCACACAGGTTCCGCCTGACCCCAGAACCACGTTCTCAGCCAGAGTTCAGCTCCAGCAACACAGATGTCCCACAACCTGCCACAGCATCCAGCGGACCTGCTGCTGCGACTCCAGACAAGTCACACACTCCACGGCTGTTGGTAGAAATGCAAGCAGGGAGTCCGTCTCATTGGACCTACCTGATTTCGCGCAGGTGTATCTGCATGGAGGCAGCTAAGTCGCATTTGGATTTCAAGCGGGAAGGAAAATGTACACTTCAGCTTTTTCTGGGCCCATCACTGAGCCAGAGTGTTCACCTGTACACAAATGGATCACAAGTATATCAAGAGGTACCGGACTCAGCTTGCTGCCTGGCCCCAAAGGGCTGCACAGCCAAAGCCCTCTTGGCCGGTAACCTGCGGGTTCAGGGCTCTCACTCTGCTGTCAGGGTTACGTGATGCCAAGTGGCTGTTGTCACCTGGACATCTACCTAAGCAGCCTGGCCACCTGGACAGAGGATGCTCCAGCCGCCAGGTAAGATCTGGGAAGCAGAGCTGCGGTTTGAGGACCGCCAGCTTCCTCCAGCTTTACTCCAACAGAGCGTCATCACTCTTTGGAAACACTTGTTATTAAAAATTCAACTGCATCTGAGATCCATTTGTATCCTCGCATGCGGAAACACCAACACCGCACTCTGTCGATGTCTGAAAAAAAGCCTTGTTAGGCTGTAAACCTATTTTCAGGTTTTGAGTGGTTCCTCAAATTGTTTCATGATCGGATACTTTTGTAAACAAAATTTCCTATCAATGGTAACTACAGTATCTCTCTAAAGAACCTCTTACAGTGTCTTGATCAAGAATTACTCATAACCATTTCAAGCGCACAGTTTGGTATTTAATCATGATGTGTAGAAAGCAAGATCAAGCCACTCATTAAGGATTCTGAAAAATACTTGGAAATTTCACACAAAGCCAATATTTAATATACAGAATATGCTAACACTAGGTTTTACTGATGTTTTTTATGTCATGTAAGCAAAATACTTTTTCCCACCAACAAACACTGCAGCCAGTGCTACGAAACCCAACATCCCCACCACACTCCACACAGAGGGGAAGAAATCCTTGTAGAGGTGAAGGATCTGTCCACCATCTTGATTGTGGTGATGATTTCTGAGGTATGTATGTACTTATATGTCAAAATTTACCAAACTGCACCTCAGATACACCGTTTTATAGTCTACTGTAGGTCAATTACACTTCAATGGAACTGTTTTTTAAAATACAGGAGAAAAAGTACATTCCAGAAAGTCTGAATTAATTTACATTCCACCAGCAACACATGCAAGCGCTTGCCTCGTTACACCTTCTTCAGCACTGTAATTCTGAAGGGAAAATAAGTGCTAATCTCAAAGGCAAAAATATCTGTGGTTTGAATATGCATGTGTTCACCAGGAGACTGAAATTTTCTCGTCTTGCTCAGCTGTTTGCCCATTTTTGTGTCATCGCCGCAAAGCAATGAAGCGCGCTAGTATCAGTAATGCTAGTGAAGGAGGAACCCCTTATTTGCCAGGTCAAACAGTTCAAACTCGAGGAAACTGCCACACAAGCGGCAGTTATACCTAAGCATAAGAATGGAGCCAATCTTTTGACTGAATCATAATTAGCCACAAGAAAACTGATCCATATTTAACATTTAAAGAATCTTAGCTTCATAAATAATGGAATATCTTCATTTTACTCTGAAGCTTATAAAGGTTACAACATGTGATAAACACACAAGCCCGGATGTTCAATCCATAACTAGAATCCTAATCTCTTTGGATACAGGGGTAAATCAGTATTGTGACCTAGACTTCAGAGAAATACAATTCTTGGAGCCTTAACCTTCTCACCCATAAAAGGAGGGCGGTGCATTTAATGCTCGTTCTACTTCCTTCCAGCTCTTACCTTTTCTAAGCAGGCTGGGTAAGCTGACAAAGCTGGTGGCTAGAGTCAAATTGTTGTATTTTTACTGATAACCTAAGGAATCCTTGTGTCCTTTGCTCATAAGCCCACATTAGCTCACACTCAGAGCCTAGCCATCAGCATTTGGCAAGAGGCTACGCAGCTTTACCAAGTAATTTATCTTCCTAGTAGATATGAGGTGGTAAAGGCCGAGATAATCACAAGAGTAGCTGTACTTCAAAGTTTGTAAGACAGTGAAAGTGGGAACGCACAGGAAGGCACAGCAGTCCCTGGCACGTGGTCCGGTGTTTGTGTGTCCTGGTACCTGGGGTAAAATAACAGCAACCCGCATGGAACCCAGTAAGTTCCACAAGCGACCATGCCTATTCGGCACTCTTCCAAAGAGCCTGCACTGGGTGGTCAGGTGTAATGAACAAATGTTTGAACCTGAACAAATAATTAAACAAAAGAATGAAAAAACACAATTGAAAAATAGTTGTCTGGTCTAATTTATAACAAAGTGCGGTCACATGTTTAATTCAGAAGCTCTCATGAGTGGTGGGAAGTGTAGGAATAAACTCTAAATGGCAACACTACTGTATTAGCAGCTTGTAACTCTTTGGTTTAAGTCAATAGAGACTGCTCGCCATCCATTTATGGTCTCGTCTGCTTCTCCTCCTGTGGTCCAGGAAACACCACCTCCTCTGCTTATCACAGTGCAACAACTGTGCTCGTCCCTTCTTAACCATAATAATTATAATAATTATCATTCTTATTTTTTCAGTCATCTTCCGAGTGATCATCTCCTCTGTCAAAAACCTTCAAGCACAGCTATTTGGTTTAAAATTAAAAAATTAAAAAAGGGGGAGATGCCGCGTCCTAGTCCATCCACGCCTTGTGACAAGGTCCATGGGTGGAGGAGAGCGCTTCAAGGAATCGCTTCTCCAGGAAAAGGACACCGCATGTGGGAAATGGGCGCGAGGATCTTGTAATGTTTTGTACTGATAATTGTAATTTATATAATTCACACATATATTTTCATGTAATACTCAATATGAAATTGAAAATAGAAACTCCAGAGGAGTTACTAGAAACCTTCTAGATAACTTTGTGAAAACTAATTGTGAAATTTTACCTTCTGTGAGTAGTATGAGAGAGTTTATACAAAAGCTTTAAATGAAAGAGCTCATGGAGGAGGATTTACAAAATTCCTGTGAGACAACTGCCCT